>JAPDRQ010000092.1:0-114088 GCA_030247915.1 Neophaeococcomyces mojaviensis
ATCAACTATCGACTCAATTTCATCGGAGAAACAGTCATCAAAGAAAGACATACCTATTTTGAAGCTGCAATCGCTCTCAAGGTTCTATTTTGCTACTGTATTGTTATTGCACACCAAGTTTCGAGGTGGCAGTTTAAGATTGCGGGTGCAAATGGAGGTAGACACACGAAGTTCGTCCAACGAGCTGTCGAGTGCTCCCTCGAGTGACATAGAGGGCCCCTTCCCTTCCATTCCCTTTCATTCAAATACTATCACTGTCGCTCGAGACACTCATACCTCTTCTACACCTGCCAATGCAGCAAATGCAAAATTTGAAGGGGCATCTGCACAAGCATCAGCCACGCGCCAAGACAATGCACCTGTCAAACAACGTAAGCCCCGAAAGAAAAAGGAAGTCGACCCCAATGCTCCACCAGCTCCCGAAAAAAAGAAGGCCACAAGGAAGCCACGGGAATCTGCAACTACGACCAGCAATGCTAGGAAGAAGCAAAAGACTGAGAATACTGTAACAAATGGCATCTTACCGCAACACGCCACAGCAACTACAGATCTTTCTTCTAGTAGATTAGTGCAGCCTTTTGTTTCCGAAAGCAAGCCAACTATCGTAAATGAAGCTGCCAAGATTTCCCAAAACGGCTTCTCGAACCACACTTCTGCGATGAATTCCCAACCACCCTCTCCACCAGTCCCGAGATATCAGACCACACCCCAACAGCAGCCTGCTGCACCAAGGTCACGGAATATCTTTGATCCTGTGAGAGGTATCGAGCGAGCATCCGAACAAACGCAAACTATCACATACCCCTCTCTGAACGAGACGCCTCCTAGGCAGCCGTTCAGACCTAGTGCATCACCAGCCATTTCAAGTATGCTCAATCCTACAGATGCCAGAGAAATCCCTCCTCTCACTTACCAGCCACCTGCAAAGACTATACCCAGCAGATCAAACGTTATGGAAGAGATAAAAGCTATCAATAACACAATTCCGACTGTAATCAATCTCGACAGTTCCACCTCCTCGGAAGGCCCATCCAAAAAGACTATTATTGCTGAGAAAATTACAGCAGAGCTCGAAGCAAAGCCCAAGAAAGTGAAAGAGCAGCCACCATCGATATCAGCAGGTTCCGGACTCCTTAATTCTACCTTTTTCGGTGGCGAGCATGCACACGATAAGTCTGAGTCGACAAGCAACGGGACCAGTATCATGCTACATATCAACTTAAAGGATCCTAAGAATAAGATATTCAACTTTGCGAGAATGGCCGAGGAGAAGTACGGTTTCGCTGTAGTCTACCCGAGGCAAGCTGCCCAGAAGAAAAGACTAGCAGAAGTTGCTGCACAAGGCGCCGCGCTAGAACGCACTGCCCTGAACAGCAAGCGAGGAGGTACCTCAGCTGGTGACAGTGGAGACGAGGACCTTAGCGTCGACATCGACCGAGACAGCGACAACGACGGCGACGTTACTATGGGAGGTATTAATGGCACCAATGAGAACAGCGGCACTGACGGTAATGCACCAAAACAGCGCAAGAAACGACGAGATGAATATGATGCCGATGATCCTTTCGTTGATGATAGCGAAATGTTGTGGGAGGCACAGGCTGCAGCAAGCAAGGATGGCTTCTTCGTTTACTGCGGACCATTAGTACCTGAAGGTGAGAAGCCTACAGTCGAAAGAGCCGACGGGACAGCCAAGCGAGGCAGGGGCCGTGGTAGAGGTGGTGGCCCGGGATCACGAGGTGGCCGTGGTGCTGCCGCAGCTTCTTCCAGTGTTGGAGAAGTTCCTAGCAAAGGAGTCAGTGGATCGAGAGGAGGCGGCGTTACACGAAAACCTAGAATCACGAAAGCTGAACGAGCGCAAAGAGAGTTGGAGAAAAAGCAACGGGAACAGATGGCCCTTGCTGCGAAGCCACCTACCATACCAGTCTAGGAGCTTTTTTCGGCACTCTCTTCGACAACTTTTATGAGAAAGCTTAATTCAAGGCTTCTACGGTTCAAAATATCGATGCGATGCAAGACAAGCAAGCAGCAGTTCAAAGCAGCCAGTGCATAGAAAGAGAAGGACACATCTTCAACATTCTTCTCCATGGAGAATGTGGTTGATTTTGGAGACAGTACTAACGAACATGAGTCCGGACGCATGATCGGGGCCGATACAAGCTCAGCATCATTGCAATCAACGTCAAAACAACTTGGTCTTGGGATTACGCAGGCGGGATGAAAGCGAGAGCAGAAGCACAAGGTTACTACAGATGTGTAAATTTCTATACCACGAAAGACAAGGGGCACAATCACTCAATACACCTCTTAGATCCGCTACGAGGAACAAAACGGCAAACAGTCCCAGATCGAGATTGAAGAAAGGGACTGAGGAAAGACGAAGATCATCACTCAAATACTACCACTGTCGTCTACTCTAAAAGGCAAGCGTAAGCGCAAGAAGCCGCCAGTTAATCATTTTCTCTTATGGTCAATGTATGTAGAGCACGGCAGAGCGTGCATTTCTGGCAACAGTCTATTATCAAGCAAGTATTGCATTGAACAATCAGTATTTATAGAGTAGCTAAGCCATCTCAACAGCGGGCGATAGCCGTCTTCTAGTAAATTTATGATAGCAGCGCTTGCACTTCCTCAACAGTTCTAGGATACACCTCCCTCAGCGTTGGCACGTCCTCGTTCTCATCCTCATCCTCATCCTCTTCGTCTTCATCATCCTCGTCATCACCATCCTGACTCTCCTTCCCTCCATTCACTTTCATACCCTTGCTAAGCTTTTCTCGCTCCACTCTTTCGTCCGTCTCCTCAAGCACGTCAACGGCTTGTTTGAACAGGCTGACGAACACTTGCACGGCCTCGGTTAACACTTTCTTCGCGGCGGATTTGTCGACGAGTTTTGCCAAATCGTCCTGGGCGTCCATGAGTGCCGACGCGAGGAAACCGTCGAGTTGGTGGGCCAAAGAGTCGAGTTTTGATTCTGCAGGCTCACTGTTGGTTCTGTTGCCATCTGTTAGTGCTCGCAGTGGTGCAAGGAGGAATTTCTTCCTGGCAGTTGCTGGTGACGATGTGGAGGGGAGGTCCTGGTGCAACAGATCTCTTAATTCGTTCCAGCCAGATGTCTTGAGGAATGTTTCGCTCAGTCGCTCCGTGAGGGACTCCTGAAGGGCGAAGATCTCAGCATGTGCGGACTGCAGTGGTTGATGCGCAGCAGGGATCTTTGTTGCTGCAGTCCTGATTCCTGTGCTCGTACCGTTCACCAGCGTTTCGAGTGTGTTACGGACAAGAGACATGTAATTGAGCTTGTAGATCGTTCTTGTCGCGGCCGTGGCATCAGCTGCTTCAGCCGCTAGATCTGCAAGTTCGGCGCAGGAGTTCAGGACTGGAGCAAGAAGAGTTGAGTACAGCTTAGTAAACTCTGCAAGATCGAGATTCGGGCCGCGAGTTTGTGCAATCTGAGTGAATTGAGCCAGAGTTTCGGGAAGGGCTGATGGAGGAGTGAGATCAGCAGTCGGTGTGTCGTTGATGCTTGAGTGGAGGGTTTCGAGGACTGTTGTCTCAAAATGTTTGAAGGTAGATGACTGTAGACTTGTCAAGGTGCTTAGGAGGCTGTTGTTCGAGTAGTCAACATTGGTAGCAGTCTTGCTGGTTGGGCGAATGAGTTTGGAAAACATGTCGTGGTAGAAGGAGAGGAGGTTGTAGGCTTTGTAGATCTCGACCGGGTCTGAGAGATTACGAATCGTAACGCTCACACGCTGGGTCAAGGTATGCACGACTGAAGCCATGTTACGAGAGATAAGAGAATTTAGCGCTGCATGACCGTCGAAGGTGATGTCTTCATCGTTGTCGGCCTCATCTTCTCTGTCATTCGCTGCAATACGGGCCCATGGGTCAGCATTCTTTCCGGAGTGAAGACCTCGGGCTATCTCGTCTGCATCGGAGATGAAGAGACCTTCTAGAGCTTCCATCTCAGAAACTGTTGCGGAATGAACCCAGGCAAGCATGTCGCCCATGTAGCGGAGGGGGTCGTGGGTTGAGAAGTCGATTGCTCGGGCAGCGCCCACGGCCGAATCTGTGAGGGCTCTCTGAAAGCTTTCTGAGACGGTTGATTGCCGTGCTTCAGCAAACGAGTCTAGGCAGTTTTGAAACAGCGCCGGCCGTTCAGAGAGTGCTCGCAGCGACCGACGGATCGAGCCGCTGATATGAGGGTCTTCGAGGTCGAGGCCTTTAAACTCCCGCTGCGTCCAGTTGTAAAGCTTCTTGTATCCTGCGTCCAAGTTCCGTGTCGTCTGTTCCATCAGCTCCAGGCCTAGTCTTTGATTCTCGTAGCCCAGGAGCAGCTCGCAGTCCTTATGTATCTGTTTGACTCGCGCCAGAACTTCGAAAAATCGTTCGTTGACCGGTTCAGCGGAGCTCGTAAGCATCGTGAGGTCTTCATCGGATACTAGGAAGTGTGTACAGAAAGAGTTGAGCAGTTGCTGCTTCATTTCCGTCTCTTGCTTCTGTGCTAGCAGTGTGGATGCCTCCTCCAGCATCGGGGCCGTCTCCTGCTTCGCAGCGAGGACATGTCTGCGTATATCGTCGCATGTCTGATTGAGCGTGGTTATCAGTGTACCAACTCGGTTCAGTTGCTGTGGTCAGATCAGTCCCTGCTGCTCAAGCACATTGTAAAGCTCGTACATTGGCAACTTTGGAAAAATCGTCGATGATGCGAGCATTCGCCTCGATGACTTCCTTCTGAGCCTCGTATTTCAAGTCTAGGTCAGTGTCCACTTTGTCATGGTTGTATCGTGCGTCAAAAAGTCGTAGGGCATCCCGAATCTCCGAGTCTGCATAGGAGGCTGAGAGCACGTTCGTTAGTTTGTTCGAGAGAGCATTGCCTCTCTTCGCTGGCGAGCCATCGAGGCTGAGGAGGTCGAGATCCTGTGAAATGTGGTCATTGCGTTTGGCAGTTGTGGTGGTCATTCTTTGTGAGCAAAACAGCCGTATCTGATTCGGAAGAATAAATTCGAGAGGGACCTAGCCACGGATAGTCACCATCTTTGTTTCATGTACTTCTTAATCGTGCTATCGATCTAACACCCACTCATCACACTCCTCAGAGCGGTATCGATACTAAGCACGATCAAATACAGACGGAGTCAAAAGAATTACGGGTTCAAAAAACTGGTATGTGGAGATTGAGCTACGAAGGATAGTGGTGTTCGGTATACGGGTAACAGACAACAGGAAAGACAAGCCAGGACTTTGAAACTGAAACATAGTCCTTGGTGTAAACAGAATAGCAACACATAGTGTATATTTTAGTGTTGACCTAAGTCTCTTAATGCTGGCTTCAGCTGCGGGCTTTTCACATCTACTTTGAGAGGAACCAACCAATTCCTCCAATCAACTGCCCAATATATCCCTGAGCCTCTGGAATGCCCGGGAAGATCCAGAAGTAATGAGGCATACCCTTGTAATGGTCATGCTTTGTCGGCACACCAGCCTCCTTCAAAGCGGCCTCGAACACATATGCATCGTCCCTAAGCGGATCAAACTCGCATGACGTGAAGTAAACCGGGGGGAAATTCTTGTGGTTCTCCGTATCAAGCAATACCCAAGCACTTTTGTCCGAGGGATCTGTCCCGAGATGCTCGATGAAGGTCTGCATGACTTCCTTGTCGATAATCGGAACACCCTTCGCGTTCTCCTCGTAAGCCCTGTATTGTGATTTGTACTTCTCAGGAACGTTTTTTGGGTCGATGGTTGCAGGAACCATGGCAGCGACTCCTTTGATGCTGCTCTTTAGCGAAGAGTCCTTGAGCACAGCGTTGCAGATCTGGAGAGCTAAAGCGCCTCCAGCTGAGCCGCCGATAGTGAACATCTTGTTACCATCGCCGCCGATGGAGCTGGCATTGTCGTGTGCCCACTTGTATACTTTGACACCTTCGTTGAGCTGGGTTGGCCACTTGTGTTCTGGAGTCAGGCTGTAGTCGACATTGACAATAACAACATTGGCATTTCCTGAGACGACTCCGCACAGAATGTGATCAGCATTGAGATCGCCGGTCATGTATCCCTTAGCGATAGGTTAGCAACACTAGTCACCTTAATTTACTTTCATGACTTACACCTCCGTGAGTCCAGATGCCAATGGGCAGGGATCCAGAAGCGCCCTTCGGGTTGTAGATACGGACTTTGACACCTTCTACGTCCTTTTCTTCGAAGTCGACGTTCTCGGGAAATGGAGGAGCATGTGGCATGAGCACAGCCACCAAATCCTCATATTGCTTCTTGATGTTCTCGGGTGATCCTTGTAGGACCGTCCGTCCTCCAGAGTTCTTCTCGAAATCTTGCCATGACTGTGCGTAGGACATACTGAGGAATATGTGTGGTAAAATGTGGTTACTTCAATGTTACTGGAAATTGCTGGGGTGTGAATTGTAGCTGAAAGTACACAGGAAAAGAAGCAACATCGCCTCTAATATATTCTGACTGGTGTTGATTCGAGCCATTCGAGTTCGCCCTGCGGGGAAGTGGCCTGAAGTCGTTCAGTGTTTACTTTAGCATCAGATGTCAGAAGCTTGCATTTCAGTTTGAAAACCAGTAATATGGAGGTCAATTGGAGAGCATAGGACGTGGGGTATCTTGGGCGAAATTCTATCTGCAAACAAGCGAATGGATGATTGCCTGAACTCGTGTAGTGCCACATGCCGAGCGAGCTTGTGGGAGAATTGAACTTGAGGATTGGTAAATTCGGAATGGGTGTACGTACTTCTCCCTGGGTAGAAGGAAGTTTTGGTAAATCTCCCGAGGTTGTATAACAACCGGTGACAAACACATGTAGGCAGCCACAAAACCAACTTGAAATAGCATCCTTCCAGTTTAGGAGAGTCAGGAAATCTAATGTATCATAGTAATTCTGGATGAGTAAGGTGTGACCTAATGTTCACGCTGCGCTATGGAGCTGGTATACTTATCAGGTAGCTTCACCGAAGTTATAGTGGCCGGTGGAAGCTGCATGTTCTGTTGCACCCCGTTCACCAACGAGCATTGCACCACAGTCGTTGCATCGCAGCCGGAACCCTGAGGTGTCCGTGTAGTAATGCTTCTCTTGAAGCTTCTTGCAGAGCTCGATGGCTTTAGGCAGGATTTCGTCCTTGATTGGTGATTCGAATTGTTTTACATCGTCTTCAGGCGCCATGCCTGGCAGCGACAATGCAATGGTGTCGTAGTGTATGCCTGAATACACCACAAAGCATCGTTTTTCGGCACCTTCGTTGTACCTATCGGCTCGTAGTGTCTGGACATCAATGCTGCAAATTTCGACACCGAAGTGTTGTGACAATATGACAAGCTCGACCTGGCCACCCCAGCTGTCTTGTGAGCGAATCCAGCGGCAGTATTTGTCTGGATCTTTGTTGTCCAGGACAGCTTTGTTGTAAGTTTCAGGATCAGCCTGAATGGTTTCTGCAACTATGGATCTAAGTTCAGTAACGGCATCAATGTCCGATATGACTGCACTCGATATTGCTCGAAACAGGCAGGAGTTGTCATCCGGCATGATCCGCAGCAACAATGTGCCGCCAACATCAGGGATGAATATTTCTGGAGGATCCGACATCTCCTTATTCGCTTTTCGAGTCAATGATAGTGGTGTAGCCGGCGCTCTTTGAGAAGAGGATGGCTGTGAGGTCTCGCTCGTTGGAGCTGTGGCTTTGTTTGAGGTACCAGATGCGTCGTTTGCTCGCTGGGCATTGACCACATCCGGTGCCTTCGTGCTCTCTGAGTCCTCGGCTCGTGTCACAAGCAATTGTTCGCCGTTCAGTTTCACATCGAGCTCTGACAAGAGCTTCGCCGGTTCATATCCACTCAAATCAAGCGGCTTTGGGGGATAACCACATTTGATGTCGAATGCGGGTAATGATGTGAGCTCCGATATTTGCTTCTTGAGCGTTTCAACTGTTGCCCCTTCATCGAATGTTGCCGTCGATTGGCCGGAGGGACCTCGAATACGGATTCGCAACGACATTTCGGTGCTGAGCAAGACCTATTGTTGTAGTGCAAAGTGCAATGATCTCGCCAATAAGAGGTCGGTCTACCTCATACAGATAGGACTTGGTCGTTCGACTGGCAGGGTGGAAGCTCACAAATGGAAGAATAGGATATCACGAAAGCACAAATGGAGTTAGGCCTTGTCGTAGATGGGCGATCGATGCTGCTTGACCAAATCTCTTCTATTGCCTACGACGATCACAGATGTAAAGCAAGTACGGACGCGTGACATTTAGAGTTGATCGTAACACCTTACCTTGAGGAAAGAATGTTCTGGCAATATCGCCTCATAATCGATTACTGACAGATATTCGACAGCGCACTGAACACGAGATGGCGAGTTCCAGGGGCGCTTGCGGGTTCAAATGAGTGGAAGTTTTAGGGTTGCTGCAAGCTAGAGCACGCTAAAGCTGTACGTCATCGCAATTCTGGGAGACCCTGCGGGAAGCCGCGCATTTTTCAGGTCTGCGGAACGCGAGCGCAAACGCGTTATTTCCTCAGAGGTCTTGACTAGTACAGTACGGGAAGGTTACTGAGATGTTGCGCTGACAATGGCGACTCAACAGAAGGAAGCGGATGCACGCGTCGCAGAGCCCATCGAATCTATTGAGATTGAGAACATTGATGGTGATGGTGATGGTGCGAAGAAGGACGAAGAGGCTGCCGAGGGTTCAGACCATGATGCGACCGGCGACCCTGAAGATGACACAGCCGAAGTTGCAGACGGCAAGATCTCCAACGAACTGTACAAAGCTTTCAAAGCCATTACCGAGGAGCTCTTGAACTTCAAGGTCAAAATCAAATCTAATGAGTAGGAAAGCCGTGCAAGAATCGTGGTGTTTGGAACTGACGTTTCGCAGGGAATACTACCCATCGAGCCTGTTCAAGCGCCTGCCAAACAAGCGACTGATTCCCGAGTACTACGAAGTCATCAAAGAACCATCGGCGATAAGCACTCTGCGTGGGAAGATCCAACGAAAGCAATACTCGGGAGTTCCCGAGTTTGTTCGCGACTTTGCTCTTGTTGTTCACAATGCCCAAGTCTTCAATCGTCCCAACTCTCAACCCGTGCGGGATGTTCTAAAGCTTGACGAGATATTCAAGGCAGGATTACAGAAGCTGGTCGAAGAAGGGTATGCGCTTGAAGAAGAGGTCAAGTATCCTAACCTGGGCGAGATCCCGTACTCAACGCCGGAGCCGGACCCAGTCTCTGAAGATGAAGAGGGTGAGGACGAGGAGGACGACGAAGATGAAGAGGCAGATGACTCGGATGATGACAAGCGAAGGAAGCGAGGTCGTCGAGGCAAATCTGGTGTTGGCAAGAAAGGAGATGACGAAGACGAGGAAGACAAAGCGGCAGACGCAGAGCAAAAGAGACGTGGCCGACCTCCGAAAGTGGCAACTCCAATGGAACACCGGATTGACAGAATCCTGAAAAGCCTGAGGAAACCCAGAGCCCCGGATGGGACACAAATGCTGCTGCCCTTTGAACGACTGCCGGACAAGACCGAAGTTCCCGAGTACTACCAGGTAATCACGAACCCCATAGCCTATGATATCCTCAAGAAGAAGGCAAAGCGCAAAAAGTATGCTTCCATCGAAGAATTCATGAAAGACGTGGAGCAGATGTTCAACAATGCCATGCACTTCAACGAGGAAGGAAGCGATATCCACAAGTGGGCCCAAGAGCTGCTTGCTGAAGCAAAACGAGTCGAGGTGGAGGAACGTGCAAGACCCGATTCTGAATATCTGCAGGCGGCTGAGGGCCGCATTCCGCTGCCACACATCGTCCACAAAGGTGATATGTGGAAGGTAGGGGATTGGATCCACATTCAGAACCCCAACGACATCACCAAACCAATTGTCGCCCAGATTTATCGAACCTGGAAGACTGCAAATGGCGAAGAATGGATCAACGCATGCTGGTACTATCGACCTGAGCAAACGGTGCATCAATATGAAAAGCATTTCTTCCCGAATGAGGTAGTGAAGACAGGCCAATACCGGGATCATAAGATTGACGAGGTGCTGAATAAGTGTTTTGTCATGTTCTACACCAGATACAATCGAGGGCGACCTCGAAACCTGCCACCGAACACCGAAGTCTACGTGTGCGAGGCGAGGTACAATGAGGTCCAACATAAATTCAACAAGATCAAGACATGGGCGAGCTGTTTGCCAGATGAGGTACGGGACAAGGACTATGAGATGGACTTGTTTGATGCTCCGAGAAGAATCAAAAAGATTCCTAGTCCTCTTCTGCATCTCCTGAAAGAAGATGCCAAAGAGACTGATGAATTGCCACAACCCGAATGGAAGCACGCAAATGCTCCTCCTGTCGTGGGTGGCATTCACAAGCATCGCCGGCAGCCGCAGGTAAGTTTGCTTTTGTACGCTTATGAGTGAAGACGTCGACTTTTCTTCTTTGTCAATGAGTAGTCTCACTAACTTCTTTGGCAGCAGTCTCCTCCTCCGGAACCTACACCTCCTCCTCCACCGCCCATGGCAACACCCGTACCTGTGACCAGAACACCATCAATTAGTCACCAAAACTCGACCGTACCTAGTCAACCTTCACTAGAGCGACAGGCGAGTTCGAATCTCAATAGTCAGATGCAAATGACACGAACCCCAGCAATGACGCCGTCAGCATCTTTCACTGGCCATTCCAACCAATACGCCGTACGGCAACAACAGCTTTATGGAGGTGCCACTCATCCATATGCTTCTGGAACTCCTAGTCTGCCTCAACAGCACTCACAGCAGTTGCCGTATGCAGCTCAGCAAGTCCAGCCTTCACCGGCTGTCAGTGGAGGCGGTCACCCAGGCTCCTATAGCAATGCTGCTTCTGCGCAGAACTACAATCGACCTGCACAACCTGCTGTCCAACCCGTGTCATACCAGCCCAACTCTGGGATCACTCAGCGAACAGCTGAAACATATGTCTTACCTGAAGCCGCCAATGAGGCAATTCCTCTAGAAATTCGAGAGCAGTTCCCTCGAGACGACCAAGGCCGTGTCTTATTTTTCACGCAACCACCGCTGAATACCGAGCACATTGTTACTGGATTCTCGAAGAACGAAAAAGGTCGACCTCTGCAGCATAGTGACGAGCACATGAAGGTCCTTGCACTTCGAAAGCGAAAGCGCGAGGAAACACTAAAAAACGACCCGGTGTCCGAAATGGCAAATGGAGCAGTGACTGGTCCTGCTGTCAAGCACACAAAGACCACGGAAGTCCCCAGCAGTAAGGAAGAACTATCACGTGCGGAGATAACAGCACGGGCCGTAGGCATGATGACGAAGCAAATCAAGAAGGGTATGATTGATAACTACAAAGCTCAGGAAGGGGGCGCGTGGATTGATGTTCTCAACGCGGATCTCAAGCGAGGCGAAGAACGTTTGAACGCCGAAAGGGAGAAAGATCGACAGGCAATGGTGAAGCGAGCAGCATTCAAGCCCGCCCATACAGGGAAATACCAACTTCGCTCTGGCCAATATTCTCTAAACGCACAAGGCTACATCACCGGTTGGCAGAAGAACTTCTTCACAGGCACGTACTTAGATGACATCGATTCTCGACTGCCCTGAACAGGCTGCGCACAATTATCTGATGTTGCCTCTTGATGAGTGAAATTAGCGATGGCGTTTGGGTAGGGCTGAACACTGCAGAATCTTGGAGTCGGCGGCATATTGAGCTCTGGTGTGGGAAAGCATGCTATAGCGCCGTATTGCAGGGTGAATACGGCGTTGCTGATGGTCAGAATTTACACAATCATCAACAATGGTGATTCCCTTCCCTTCGGGCTGCGGATTTGTTGACTATCCCAAGCAACCACGTCCTCAAACAGTACTTGCTACTCCTTCATCCCAACCTCAACTGCTCCTTCCTTAAACACGCAAAGCATTACGCTGTCCTTCTCTACATTTGCGTTGCAGACATACGATCGTACTTGCTTTAGAAGACCCGCTGCATCTGCAGTTTCTTGCTGCCACGTTAAATGTTAAAACTTCCAACTGTTGCCTCTCGCTTCACTTTTGCTTTCTTTACATTACTCATCACGCTCATTACCACACTGACGCATCACTTACTGCCATTCCACTTGACTTCCATTTCTGTCTTCAATCCTCCCTGTTTCAACATGGCTTGGTACTGGCCCCTTAGCAAGTTATGGGGTGGCAAGGCGGCTGCAGCCAAAGCAGACGGTCGAGCCGAGTCATCAGCAGCCAAGTCCGACTTGACTCACGCAAGAAAATCCGTCTCCAGTATTGTCAACAACACTGCAGGGTATATCATATTTCCACTTTGCTTCAATGACCCGAAGCTGATCGTTGTCATAGTTCTGCCCAAGATGATACCAAGGCAACTGGTCACAGTATCGAAGCCACTGCGGAAGGGATCCCGGATGCAGTTGAGCAGGCAGCTGAGAATACAATGCACAACCCTGTCACAGCGGTCGATGCTAAGGTTGAGAAGCTAAAGCACAAGAGACCGGGCATGAGCTCCCATGAGAGTGTGTGAGTTGAAGAACCGCATCGGACACAGCCCTCTCACTAACGGTCGTCGTAGTGGTGACAAGTTCAAACATGCATTCAAGATCGACCACAAACAACACCACACTCAGCAGACCAACGAATCTGCATTGGTCAGCGGCGCTTGATCGACCTCAAAACATTTCTGACCTCTCCCTCCTATACCCAAATCTCTTTCTGAAGCTCGAACTTTGTTATGGTTTTAGCTGGTAGTGTTGTCGACTATCCTTACACACTTTGTCTTGGGTTGTTTCAAGGGCTTGGAGTTTGGGTCTTCTGGCGATGAACTTATCATTAAGCAGCGAGCAATGAATGTTTCTTCCTGACACACGTTTCCAATCTTCCCAAGTACATTTGCCTGTACTTTCACTGCAGCGCATCACCTCTCAACGCTGCTTATCCTACCAAAAAGCTCCTCACGCCTTCTCTTTAGAGCTTCAAGTTCATTCATAGCTCTCTTGACCTCATCTCTTGAAGCTGCAAGATCAGGGGGCAACCCAACAAACGCCCCAACCCGCTCTTCAAGTCCCTTGACGCTATTCGACCGCTGTTCGACCCTTCTCCGTCCCTCCAGCACGTCTTCCAGACTGACCGAATCCTCTCGAAGTGCTGCAAGTTGTCTTTCCATGCCGTTGACCCGGTCCTGATACTCCAAAATTTTGAGATTAATCTGCTTCGTATCACGATTGAATCTAGCTGTCTGTGCATGAATTTGTTCGGCCTCATGTCGCTCGCTTTCATCATCAAGTACATCATGCATCGATGACCCGCTCGTGGCCCCCAATTTTTGACCACTTCGTGAGCCGTTCTTCGACGATGCTTGTGCCTTGGATGACTTTGCATTTATCACACCCTGCAACATCTCCAGCTGTCGTACCTGCTCCTCAAGCATCAGATTTCGGTGCACTCGATCTAGTATCCGATTCGCAAAGACGCCCATCAAATCAGTGTCGTCCGCTCCCTCACCATCCACATCATCCCCGACTCCTCCTTCCTGCAGTCCAACCCCCAAATTCAACCCCATCACTACAGCTCCCTCCGCCAAATTCTCCAGCGCTCCCCTCCCCTCCCTACTCAGCCCCGCCCAAACCTCATCGAGACAAACCCTGCCCGGTAAACCTTCCTCCCTCTGTCTCTCCACCACCTCCTCCACCCTCTCCAACTCCGACAGCTCCTCCACCCGCGCCTCATGCACCAGATTCCTCAGATGATCTGCCAGCAGATTCGCCTGCTTCAGCGCCTTCAACGCCTCAAGCACCCCATTCCCCTTCCCCCCATCAGCGTTGCCCTCATTTCCACCAAGTTCAACAACGCCAGCAATCCCGATATGCGCATCCGGAGGCGACGCGGCAAGCACCTCGTCACGCCACCGCAGCAGCGGCGCGGGAATCGCACGCGGCGCGAACAGCGGTTCCAGCCAGGCCTGGATCGACGAGATGTCGTGGTTGAGACGCGACGCGTACAGCGCTTTGGTCGGCGAGGCGTGCGCAAATTCTGCGTGTTCCGGGAGGTGTAGTGGGTGGGTGGAGGATGCTAGGGAGGAGGACAGCGAGGTTGACGAGGACGACGGCGTCGTGGTCGCTGGTTTCGAGCGGTACGGCGTGTTGGGTGGTTGTGAATGCGGAGCATGGGACATTGTGTGGTTTGTATATGTTATGGCTGTACACTCACTGTTTTAGATTATAGATTCCTTTTGTTGGTTTGATGTGACGTGCGGTTGGTGTTGGTATTGATTGGTCTCAAAATTTGTATTAAGTAGTACCTGATTTATGTGATGTGTAGCAGTGGCATTGAGTCTCGAGTGAGAGTGTTGGGTGTTTGGAGTGCGTGTTAGATGGACTCTGTTTGGTATACTACAATTGTTTGATATGTGGATGGATGGATACATGCATGCATGAATGTGGTCGCTGCCGCTAGCCCTAACCCTGATTAATCATTGTCTGTCTGCTGGGAGGTAGTTAGGTGATTGCCCTTTGGTTGGTAGGATCTCTGATGTCACTCATTTGCTACTCAGTTTTGCTTACAGAGAGAGGAAGAACTGATGGATAAAATGTGGGCGATCGAGGAAGGTCTTCGCTTGAGGTAGAAGTGGAAGATTTATAAAACATTGCTACTGTACATCGAACCCATCTACTAACACTCTGCTCAGGTCCTGATATGGAAAGGGGCTACCGCTAAGCTCTTCTGGAATCCTACTGCTAGGGGACTTAGATTCTTCAAAGAGTCGCCGGAGAAAAACCCTTCACAGCATGATTGCCGCCACCGAGATGCACTACTTCAACACTCATGTCGATTGTAAATACGAGGCGTCCATCTGCTCCTATCGCTGATTGCGATAAAATTTTGACATTGAGCGAGTCGTCTATCAGTTTCAGGTTCTTGTAGGAGGTAGAGCTACCACACATATGCTTTCTGGTCGGAACACTTTGGCGTCGTGCTTTCTGCCGATACAGTACAACCGCTCGCAGGCGTGGTTTTCGAGGACTCTGTCATTTCGTGCGGCTAGGTCATGTGTTATAGGGGACGTGTCGGTTGTCTTTAGGAGAAGAATTGCTGACCGTTTGAAGGCCTCCATGCATGGAGAGGAGTCTTTGAAGACGAAGCTGATTCTTTCTGGTACAAGCGGAGGTTGAGCCTGACACTGCGTTTTGTACGGGGTTGGTTACCCTCTCCCAGACAACTTCTGATTGCTTGAAAAATGCCATAAGACGAGCTTGACAACAAACTTCTCAGTGCTTTCAGAGATAAACTCTGTATGCCTAGCCCGGAGTCGAGAAGGAGCGTCATCAGGTAAGAGATCTGCCGATATGACCGATCATATAGGTACAAGATGTAGGCTTTTGGTCGATTTCAACACAAGTAGAGGTCTGAACCAAGCATGCTGAAGAGTGGAATCAGACTTTCATTCCCCAAGCTCTTGCCAGACCGAGGCCATTTCCAGCCCACCAGCCAACATAGTCCGTGAAGCCACCCGCTGCACCACCAACTGTCTTCGCATCTCCTAGCCTTCGCTCGACGAATTCTTCTGTGTCCCTGAAGCCGGGGCTCTGGTCGGTGGTCATAAACGTCTCACTGCTAGCATAAACAGCCGACAACTGCGCGCGCTTGGTATACCAGCTAAAGTCCACGCTCTTGTCGCCTGCAAGGTACCATATCTCGTCTGCTAGATTTCCGAGTTCTGCCAAGGAGGCAGGAATGTTCTCGAGGAGCGACATGTGGCCAAGCGCACCTTGCCAGTGGCCTATAATATCCTTGTTTGCTATTAGTCGTGCCACGACCAATTTCTTGACTTTCTCGGTGAGACCCAATTTACTATCGGCAGGAAACTGTACTCGGTCTTTGAGAGCAAGGCGTTCTGTAACGAGATGGTAGCGGATGAGGTCAAACGGGCCGCGAGGGAAGAGGAGCGTCGAGGCTTCCAGATAGCCAGTGCTCTGTGCGCCGGCTGTGACTGCTGCTTGAGTAAATCCTAGACGAGGGACATGCTGAATGGCTGAGGCAAGGATTGTTGCTTGGACAGGAGGAAATGGCGGCGGGTCTGGATGGTGGATGGAATAGTATGTCCGTCGGCAGACTTGTACAGATGCGATGTGACTGCAGGCCGATGAGGATCTTGGTAGAGCACGGAGAGACAGAGACAGGGACATAGTTGAGATAACAGGCTCTCTCCTGGTGCCCACTCCTGGTATCAACCACTCAAATATCACCAGCCTGCTTGATGAGAAAGATTCAGTGACTTTGAGACAACCTTCGAAGGATATGTTCCGATTTGGAAGGTTTACCGAGATGGAGATCCATGTGAGGGCCGTTTGAACATAATGAGTAATCAAGTACTATTGTATGGCTTGGCAAAAAGCCACTATACAACAAATCTACAGACACGTATAGAGCAGGGGACAGAAACAGACTATGGCTACGAAGCAGAGGACTCCGTGTGGACACGTAGCATATGGTTCAAAAGTGGACTGAGACTTTATGATGCCGACGGAATTCTCATTTCAATTCATTTGATTGTTGCGTGAAGAGTCAGAAGGCATGCTTCCAAATAGACCTACCTCTATGACAAGGCATGAAATACGATGGTTGACGAGGAGCCCTGCATGAAGGACACTTGCGCTCAGTATAGACCTGAAGATCTAGATGAAGCACGCTCCTAGTCCAACCGTCACAAAAAGAGAAGGGGGGAAAGGGAAGCGGGTTGTATAGAAAAAAAGGCCGAAAGCGTCGTGATCTGCAGCGAAGCAGGTATTGCCGATCGTCGGACGAGATTGGGCGGGGAGGACGTGTTGGCCAGCCGTTCGATCGCATGTGGTGGAAAATGGGGGAAATGGACGAATGCGCTTGGGCAAAACGACGAGGATTGCGAAGGTGCGTGCGATGGACGAGCTGTGCTAGACAGCGGATTGGCTGCACGGAAGCTGTCGAGATACGGGAACGAGGAGGATAATGGTGGAAAGGATAGATGGACGTAAGCGTTGATTACGATCGTACCAACGTAGTTGCTTCCGCTAGACTTCCGCCTCGGGGGATTGGTCGCGCTCGTAGACGTTTCGTGATCGAGATCGTGCTATCCACACTCTGTCAATTCTCTCGCTTTTTGATGCTTGCCTTGGATTCCTTCTATCTGCAATTTGGTTCCCTTACTCTCCTAAGAATGTTCGTGCTACAAGCACTTGTACTTTTGAACCATGTCCGCCAACTGTTTCGATAGCTTCCTTGAATGCTTAGACGTGAGATCCGTTGCGATCATTCCGCGGTGTCGAGTTCATCATGGGCTGGGGCCGGAGATTCCGGGGCTGAGTTGTGGTGTTAACTGTTGAGGCTCTTTCATATCGGTATCGAGGTCGTCCATACCTTTGCGATCGTCGCCGTTGGTACGCTCATCACGTTCCTCGCGCTCATCTCGGTCGTCGCGTCGGTCTCGGTCATCCCTTCGGTCATCACGGTCTCTCTCACGGTCTCGGTCACGATCGCCCGGACTTCTTGATCGACGTCGATCGTCGTAGTCACGGTCTCTGTCGCGTCGGCGATCATCTCTGTCGTCCTTACGAGGAGAGAATTCCCGGCGACTGGGGGATCGGGATCGATAGCTACGTCGGGGAGGACTGCGCTCTCGTCGGCCACCACGTTCGCTGCGCTCTCCGCGCTCGCCTCGTTCGCCTCGTTCGCCGCGTTCACCCCGATCACGACCTGTATCGAATCGCCAAGACGCAGAAGGAGGAGTTCTTGCCCACTATGATCGGTTAGCACGGCGCAGATAATTTACTCGTGGTGTCTGACATACCTCAATCTTCAGCACGTCATCTCTACCAATGCGCTTGTTATGCATCTCATGGTAGGCGTCGTCAGCATCACGTCGAGATTCGTACTCGACAAAGGCGAAGCTAGAGGTCGATTAGCCAGGGTCAATGGGTGCTGGTTGAGCATGACTTACAGTCGGCTGCTGGCTGTTCTCGGAGCTGGGATGTCACACCGGACCAAACGACCATACGCTTCGAATTCGTAGGCGAGATCGCGTGCACGAGTCCCATGACCGAAGCCAGTAACATAGAGCGTTGTGCCTGATCGGGACATGGCGGCTAACAAGGTCCGTGCAAAATGATTGTGGTAGAGGTATCGGACAACAGCTACCAGACGATGGATAGTATCAGTGGTGGTTGGGATAGCTAAGGTTAAATGGCCAGGCAAGACAACGGACGGGGAGGACGAAAGCAGTAGTAAAAATTGCCACTAAAATAATCCAGTGGCAGGTTTGCCGGAGGCGCAGGCAGTGAGTCAAATAGAATCTGTTTGTCGTGTTTGCACTCAAGCTTTTGCTCTATTGGCTCTGATTCGATTGGTCGCAGAGTTGGGCGACGACGTGCCCCTGGAGTAGTGACTTTCCTTTTCAATAGACTTCTATCGCATAGGCGCATTCTTATCACGCACCTACAAAACCGTCGCGAGGCAGTGGTTGCTCGTTCGCTCGTTATCGAAGTTTACTCGACGTCGCCGTTCGCCCGTCTTCACCCGTGATCGATTCCCGATATCCCAGGAGGACCTGACACGCCAAAAGCATAGCCTAGAAGACCGGTCACGACCTAACTGTCTGCCTGACTACACATCATTTGCCTGAAACACTTCTAGAAATGCTCATCCTGTGAGTAGATCAATAGATACCTGGGGTGAAAATTTTCCATGGCACGTCAAAAACGGTCGCAACAGAATCAGACGTCTGTACGATTTCCAACTGCGCATTATAGATTGTCAAGCCTATCGGGAGTGCCACGAGTGAAAGCATACCAACATGGGGCTCAGCCAGAAGGACCCTGCAACTGTGTCTGGAAGTGCAGGTGAGAGCTCTACAACAATCTCGCAATTCCAGAACTTACCCGAGGTAAGTAACATCAAGTACATCTCATGCTCCCTGCAGCTAAAGATATTAGAACACGGTAGCGTCGATGCCTCCCCCCGATATCGTGGCACGCATACGAGATTTCGTTTCCACCCCATTCACAGCCGCTTTCTGCGCTGGAGGAGTCGCAGGTGCAGTCTCGAGGACAGTGGTATCTCCGCTTGAGCGGCTCAAGATCCTGTACCAGGTACAGAGTGCTGGCCGGAACGAATATAAAATGCCAGTCTTCAAAGCCTTAGGGAAGATGTGGAGAGACGAAGGATGGAAAGGCTTCATGCGAGGAAACGGCACCAACTGCATACGCATCGTCCCATATTCTGCTGTACAGTTTAGCTCTTTCAATCTGTACAGACGGACGGCAGAGAACTGGGCCGGCAGAGACATCACTCCTCTTGAACGACTGATATTAGGTGGTTGTGCTGGTATCACATCCGTGACATTCACATACCCGCTTGACATTGTTCGGACACGATTATCTATTCAGACCGCCTCGTTCGCCTCCTTGGCGAAACACACGGGCAAACCACCAGGCATGTGGCCGACCATGGTTGATATGTACACAAAAGAAGGAGGAATGAGGGGGCTTTACAAAGGCATTTTACCTACTATCGCTGGAGTGGCACCCTACGTCGGACTGAATTTCATGGTCTACGAAGCAGTCCGAGGTTACTTCACCGAACCGGGAGAAAAGAATCCAGCATGGTATAGAAAACTGGCAGCTGGAGCTATCTCAGGCGCCATCGCGCAGACCTGCACCTATCCATTTGATGTTTTGCGAAGACGCTTTCAGGTCAACGCGATGAGTGGCATGGGTTACCAGTACACTTCAATATGGGGAGCCATCTCAACCATCCTCAAGGAGGAAGGCTTCAGAGGTCTGTACAAAGGCATCGTACCGAACTTGATGAAAGTTGCACCGAGCATGGCAAGCAGCTGGCTGAGTTTCGAAATGACCAGAGATTTCTTGGTGTCGTTATCGTCAGAGAATGATGAACCATTATGATGAGCGAGGGATGCATTTTGGATTTTGATCTCGAGTAATTGAACCACAGGAAGATCAACTCCGTCGTTCAGGACTATTGTACAAATTTGTGCGACATTATGGGCAGGCATGGTGGGGTGAGCATCAAATGACTAGAGCCCAGGCACCTTTTGCATTGGCCGGCGCAAAAAGGGAGGCCTCCGGCCGAGGAGGCGTGTACCAAAGAAGGGTTTTCATGTTTGATCGAAAGGCAGGTAGATTTGCGCCTACATGAATGATACAATGAGCATTTCCTTCGTCTTCTTACATCTTTCGCCCCCGGATTATGCCTTCAGCAAGTAACGAGAAGTTTGCTAGCTCGTAGCACGGCCGGCTTTGTTACACACCTCGCCAAACCTTCCTCGTCACACAATGCTTGGCAAGTTCGAAGTCTTGGCGGCAAAAACCACCTCCACAACAATTTCACTTTGAACTTGCGACCGCATTCAATAGGACTACCGACAATCACCATATTCTCATTTACCCTCAAAAACCGCGATCATGGGTATGTACTGCCCTTCGATACCTTCTACTGCTCAATCCACTCGTAATGTGTGTCGATAGAGCTTGCTCAAAAGCACCGCGCAAGCGCTGCGAGTCATTGCAAAGAACTTTTGCTAATGGCGATATGAATCCTAGGTATCGACCTCGATCGTCACCACGTTCGGGATAGCCACCGCAAGGCGCCCAAGAGCGACAACCCATACCTCAAGTTGCTTGTAAAGCTCTACAGATTCCTTGCCCGTAAGTCCTAAAAACAATCAAATTAAACCAACAAACTTGCAGCAGGGTAGTGAGCTGACGGCTATATGGCAGGACGAACTGATGCCAACTTCAACAAAGTTGTCCTAAAGCGTCTCTTCATGTCCCGTATCAACCGACCTCCCATGTCCCTCTCTCGAATCTATTCCAAAGTCTCTACCCCTTCTGCCCAAAAGGCCTATGAGGGTAAGACCGTCGCAATCGTCGGCACCGTCACAGACGACAACCGCATGCATGAAGTGCCCAAGCTCTCGATCGCCGCTCTGAGATTCACATCTACTGCTCGCGCTAGAATTGAGAAGGCTGGTGGTGAGTGCTTGACCTTCGACCAGCTTGCTATGAGGGCTCCAACCGGTAGCAACGTTGTGTTGTTGCGAGGACCGAAGAATGCCAGAGAGGCGGTGAGGCACTTTGGTATGGGACCACATAAGCACAAGAAGCCGTATATTGAGAGCAAGGGAAGGAAGTTTGAGAAGGCTCGAGGACGAAGACGAAGCAGAGGTTTCAAGGTGTAAAGAGATGGTTTGCGTTACTGATGATGACGATACTATTCTCGGATACACGATCAAATCCACCACTACACTGCACGAGCACATGCCTGTTTTGAATGCAGTCGCAAAAGAGGCCCTCTACAGGATGCTACATGGCGTCGTACGCACCTGTACCATGATAGCGATGTATCTTCGAATATTCACGAGACGAGATTTCATGCTCAGCACGACGGTACTCGTTAGTTGAGGAAACGACAATGATGAAAGCACAATTTCAAGCTCCACGATACATGCAAAAACTTGTCACTTGATACGTGTTCTTGTAGTGCAGATTCTATTCCTTCATCAATCATTATAAATCTGTAACTTTTGGTTGGGTATCAGTTTTTCATGCTTGCAAATGTCGACCAGCTCACCATTCATCAGACCTTACAGCGCTAAGCTCTCATGCTTATACGCCTTCTTCCCAGCCCCATAATCAGCTGCCGCCTGACCGTTTCCCCTGATCTTGTATTTATATATCGTTAACCCTTCTAGGCCCACGGGCCCTCTAGAGTGTATCTTATTGGTGCTGATACCAACTTCTGTGCCGAAGCCATATCGCATACCATCAGCAAATCGTGTTGACGCATTCCAATACACCCCTGCCGAGTCTACAGCGGACATAAAATACTCCGCTGCTTCTTTGTTCTGCGTGACTATACAGTCCGTATGCCCTGAGGAATGGGCATTTATGTGCGAGATTGCAAGGTCGAGACTTGCATCGGGAGATGTGGTAGGTGTATTGGTGTGGCCATTGACGACAGTTGTTGAGGTTGTTTGGCCAAGGGAGGGCACAGTTTTGATCGCGATTTTTAGGTCGAGGAATTCCGTGTCATAATCTGTTTCGCTCGCATCTTGTAATAGCGCTGCAGAAGCGGCAGGCAGATTGGCGGACAATACTTCTTTACTTTTCGCATCACATAGCACCGACACTCCTTTTGATTGTAACGCTTCAACCACGCTTGGAACGACGGTCTGCAGTACGTCTTCGTGAACGAGTAGTGTCTCCGCTGCATTACATGCCGCCGGGTAATCACATTTGCTATCGATCACGACCCGTTTGCTCGTCTCCTGGTCCGCGTCTTTGTGGAGGTACACAGAGCACAACCCGTCAGCGTGGCCAAGGACAGGAATCCGGGTGTGCTCCTTCACATACCGCACCAGCTCGTTTCCGCCTCGTGGGATTACGAGGTCGATATACCGGTCTAGTTGCAGTAACTCATCGATCACGTCGCGGGTTATCACGAGTTGAATCGCTGCGTTCGGCACCGCTGTCCCCTCCAACGCCTCACTAATGATTTTGCTGACAGCTGAAAAACTCTGTGTGCTTTCCTTCCCACCTTTCAGAATGGCGGCATTCCCAGACTTGATCGCTAACGCTGCAATGTTTGCAATAACTTCTGGCCGTGCCTCGAAGATAATCAGTAAAACACCAATTGGACAGCTGACCCGCTCCAACTCCAGCCCATCGTCCAGTAATGTTCGCAATGAGACCTGACCTATGGGATCGGGGAGGGAGCGGACGTCGAGAATTCCTTGCAGCATGTCTTCATATTTACCCGGTCTAGATAGGTCTAATCGTTTAACTAGGGAAGCTGACAAATTGCCATCCTTGGAGGCTTGGGTTGCAAGGGCCATGTCGCGGGCATTAGCTTCCAAGATCTGGACCTTATTCTGTTGTAATGCATCATGTATAGACGTAAGCGCATCATTGCGTGCACTGACGGGGAGGATGGCTAGAGACCGGGCTGCAAGAGAGGCGGACCGGGCTGAATCACCAGGAGTCGAGGAAGTGAGGGACATAATGGGCTTTAGTGGGGTCGTGTGACAACTTCAGCGTGGCTTACGCTTTCTCAGTCTCCTTGAATATCTTTGAGAGTTCTTGCGATTCAGAAGAGGCCCCTTATTTCGTCTCTGGATATGAGGAGCGTCCTTAAGCTCAAAAGTTGAGAGAAAGAGTCATGTCTGATACCACGTGATTTGTCGCCCCCACTTGCATTTCGGAATTGGTCGCCGATCAACGCCCTTGGCATCTGTTGGCGACCTCAAATCTCGTCGGAAGGTTACTTCAACGGGTTCTTTGTTCAAAGATCTACAAGCAGGCTACCGAAAAGTGCTGCACCTGTTACTTCGTACATCCGACGATAAACACAGACTGTCACAAAATTCATGAAAAGGATGTTGAAAAGTGACCATCATCCACGATACTCTCAGCTGAGGGGACCAATTTAGGATGTCCCTAAGTCAGTTTTTTCCTATGTCCACCTGAGAATATTCTTGATACCAGTCGAAGCTGTTGCTGATGGTTGAGATTTTGGAAGTCTTGCGATGATGCATCTGGCCACTCACCATGTAGGTATTCATGCTTCCGACTATATCCATCCTACATGACCAAAATGAAACCAGGGCCTCGGTGAGTGATTTACCTATTGTTCGAGGATGACTCTCCAAGCTCGTGGCTTCAACTCATTTGGTTTGAGGCATATATCCGGCACAATTAGTTTTATGGTTAACAACAGCATACAACTTCATCAAAGAACTATTAGCATCATGGCGGAGTCCATCATCGGCACTACTCGGCTTAATGAGCTGAGCATATTGAGGTGTTGTTTTTGAGTTTGTAGCCAGTTTGTATTACCACGAAGCTCTATCTCTCTCTCATTGCAACGAGGTAGTGCACAGAACCGGCAAACGGCCCACAGCTCACCATCTCTTGAAAGAGTTGTTTCCACGACGAAATCCGACAATGCATACGCCTTCATCTTGCGAAGGACCAAGTACTAGAAAGCCTGTCTTTTATCTAAAACAGTATCGAATACCCGCAAAGAAGTGTCAGGGTGAGGGCTCTGTTTACTGCTGTTCCTCTTATCAAGCACAGCATAAATGGATCCAACCATACATACGCTTGGCAGCAACGAAAATGCTCTATGCAAGACGGGCACGAGATGGTGCAAGGATCAATCACAGTCCCGATCGATCTACTCATAGTTCTTACTTCATTGGTAGAACGAGGGTAGCTGCATCATACTGCACTTAGCCACCAATGAGTACGTTCACACGCCCATCTGGACCGAAAAACTGAAAGAGGCAAACAGAGAGTTCTTCCGATTCCCAATTCAACAAACCTCTGACAGAGTTATTGTGAATGATATGTTGTACGACGACCACTAACTCTTCTTCATACAAGCTCAATCTATCACTAGGAGGAGTAGCCAACTCTCTACTGGCTTGATGGCAGGCTTCCTCATTGTCTCCCACAACAAAATGCTTCAACAGTGTCAGTTTCATCTCTGAATACGCGAGCTATTGTGCTTCCTTGGGAATTGAACTGTTACGGCACAGAAGGTTGTCTTCATTCAAATGTTCGCCGAGAGTTACCGTCTTTGTTTCTCCAACCGCTATATTTGTTGTCTCGTCAAATGACGAGGCTACAAGAATTCTTTCAGAGAACACTATCGCATTATTCACCTACGAGACTATTTGCCGGTCAAGAGAATGGCGGCACATCAAAGAGATTCAAGCATCACTACTTCGCAGCCAGGCGCGTCCCAAACGCTCCACAGACAGGTTTCTGGGAGCAATGTTCGTCTGTGTGCATTTCGCTAGATCTAGGTTAGACAAGCTTTTGCCAAGATGGGTAATAACTATATCGAATGCACAGAGCCTCCACATCGATCGCATCGCAAAGTCCATGTGGTCAAAATGACAAGATGCACTTATCTATCATGTTAACGCAACCCCTGTACTGCTGACATCACAGCAAAGGATTCGTCGGAGAAAACTTCCGGCGCCTTGAATCGTGAACTACAAGGTGAAGATCTCGGTTTCATTTAGCTTCCGCACTCCATGTATGCCACAAGAATGGCATCATGACTTGTCGCCTGTGGTGATGACTTCATTTTTGAGCACAAGTACTTACAGTATATCAATGCGATGGTATACTGTTCAATCGCTAAGAATTCTTGCCCCTTTACATACTTACTAGGCTGCAATACATCTCACTAATAGTTCGTTTCCAAACACCAACATGGCGCAAAAAATCCTTCAAGCAGGTCTCTCCGCTGGCATGTCAGCAGTGTCAGGATTTCATTCCTCGAAGCCGAAATCATTACCGGAAGACTACGATGGTCTCCAACACCTCATTCCGGATAATATCACACCATCTCTTGACAGCCGTTACACTCTCCGCGGCAAAGGTAGCAAGGACGTTGAAGTACCACTGATATCTTGGGGTGCTTGGCCATGGGGCGATACAAGTACCTTCCATTGGTCAGACAGTGAGCTTCCTGCTTTGCGTGAAGCATGGAAGAAGTGTCTCGAGAACGGCATGACCTTTGTTGACACCGCGCAAGTCTATGGCACCGGCCGGAGTGAAGAGATCCTCGGTGATCTAATCAGAAACCATAGTCCGGGCGTCGATCGCTCGCAAATCATCGTGCAAACTAAGTGGCTACCCCATGTCACAGATGCGGGAACCAATGCTCTCCACCCTATTGACGCTCCGGTCATACAACTTCGCAAGACTCTGGAGCGCATGAATTTGTCCTACATTGACTGTTATCTTGTACATGGTCCAATACATATCAGCTCGATCAAGCAGGCAGCGAAAGGTCTCGCGAAATGTGTTGAGGAAGGTATGACGAAAGCGGTCGGTGTTGCCAACTACTCCGTTGACGACATGCTGAAGATGAAGGATGCATTGGCAGAATACGGCATACCATTAGCCACAAATCAGTGCGAATACTCTATTTTGCGGCGGTTGCCAGAAACCGAAGGAATGTTGGAAGCATGTAAACGGCACGGCATTGTTTTTCAGTCTTACTCGTCTCTCGCTCAGGGGCGGCTGTCTGGAAAGTACACAAAAGATAATCCACCGCCAAAGGAGTACCGCTTCAGCAGCTACGACATGGAGCACATTGAGCCCGCGCTTGATGTATTGCGGAGCCTTGCGCAGAAGTATAACGTGAGTATTGCTGCCGTGGCTTTAAACTGGAACATGTGTAAGGGTGCCATACCGGTGGTTGGAATAAGGAAGGAAAGCCAAGCTGTTGAGAATATGCAGGCCTTCGGTTGGAGGCTGACTAAAGAAGAGATCACTGAGCTTGATCGAAGAGGGTTTGAGGGCAAGACAACGAAACTCTGGCAACAAGGTTAGATGTATATCAAATCTGCGATTGACTTTCTGTGGATGACTATGAATGTCGTCCAATGACACTTGCGTCATAGCACAGGCATGTGAAGTAGGATTAGCCCCTAAATGAACACAATTTGAAGATGTTGTTCATTTCTCCTTAGACTACTAGTACAAACCTTGATTTAGTTTACTGTTGCTATCTCGTGTACATGATCACTTATAGTGCTTCCCAATCCGATATCCACAGCTAATCATCAGCACCATGTCTACCATGGTTGCCGACTTCTTCGGCGACGTTGACCTCAGAGCAGCGATCACCGTCGTTGTGGCAAGAACTGGCATAACCTTCACTGTCCGCAAGACCTCCCGTACGCGCAGTCGCTGTTCTGCTAAGGCCGCTACCTTTACCGAACTCGGCTTTCAACTATCTGGAGCCAAAGGGATGGACAGAACAACAACATATGCACGATAGTATCCTGGATATGCTCCGAGAAGATTGTTCTTTGTGACGATCGCGCAGACCTTATATCGCGCATCAACGCTGCCGCAGCCTTGCTCTGTCGCTAGTGGAAGCTCCACCCTGTCTATGTCGTCGTAGCCGGATTGGTGATATCAGAGCTGAAGCATGTTATCGTTAACGGGTTCTGCAAGCTTTCTCAGTATGTCAGTATGAGTCGTACGCGACTGGCGCTCTCGTGAAATATAGGTTGTAGGATGGTCAGTGGGTAAAGTTCGCTGCTGGTCATCACTAGCGACTTAAGCAACACGCTCAATAGCTCCTACTACGAACGAGACTTTGGCTAGTAATGCTGAAGCGACTGCTTGATTAGCACTTACGGTTCGCTCATTAGATCCTTCAAGCTACTCTTCAGTTGTCTAATGGTGGAAAGGGAAGATCCCGCTTAGCAAGAGGGCAGTCGCCACCATGAGCACGGTAAGGGACATGGTGTTGCATGAAGGAAATGTGATGGTTGATTGGATTGTTGGCGCTCATCTAGCAGAACCCTACTGCAGAGATATCCTTCCAATCGACATGGTATGGTGTGTCACCCAATCCGGACAGAAAGCAATTCTTGTAGCATGGTTTTGGCTAGAAATATCTCACAACCGATTGTTGTCTGAAGGCTACCCAATAGCATCCATAGATGTTTGTCTGGACTTGGTTGACTGATTCGAAGAGGCCAAGCCAGTCTTGGTACACCTGCCATTAGTCATTGCGGTTGTGAGACTGCAAACCAGACATGAATGGCAGGGGGATGTTGAGGATGTTCAAACTGAGAACAACGATGCCGTCGGAATCGCAAGCAGTTGTAATACACACGCACAATATCGGAACATCGATTATCGTGAAACGTGGCTATGGAGAGGATGAGGCATCTCAACAAACCCGAATCCCTCCCATATTGCGTTGCAAATAATGTTCGATGAGTGAACTCTAGAAGGACGAGATACTCGAAGAATGGAGCAAGTACTCTCAAACCTCGCCGGAATAGGTCGGGCATGAGGCGTTTCGCCTGCATCACTCCGATCGGCGTTCAAGCTCGAATGCCGATAAATGCCATGACTTCAGCGACAAGCAATTTAAAGCGTGTCGATTTCGTGTCGACGGCTTCATGATCAACTATAATCCGGAAGATATTCTAGCTCGTTGACACCTCAACCTCATAGTCTGCATGTGGTACGCCGTGAACATGCGCTTGGTTTCTAGCTTGAGTTCTTACAAGCATCGAAGGATTTGTGGAAACGCTTCGCCTAGTGCTTAAACGTTTACTCTGCAGCCACAGTGCACTTCCAAGACTTGCCAAGTCATCTTATTCTCTTGGCATCTTGGCACGAGTTCTGACTTGAACGCAAGTGGTCGATCCTCTTCGCCATGATTGGCACGGTATCGACACTGCTTTAGTGAGAATGCGGGGAGCCTGTCACAATCCAGCTCAACGCCTGTCAGTTTTCTGGCAAGGTAGCATTGGTGTATCAATCCTGTTGCCATCAGCAAATGAGCTGATCTTGCCAAATTTGTGGCATTTCTTATCACCTTACAAGACACTTTCGCTACCTATCCTAAGCCATCTTCCTACTCCTTAGCGAGCTTGTGAGTTGATACTTTGTGGCTTCCGAATCCTGCATACGGTCGGGAGATGAGGTAGCATCCTGGACTCAGAACGACAGAGGTGCCTCCGAGATGTCTTCGAACATTCCTTGCATACCTCATAAAGAATCCGACCAGAATTTAGGGCCCAATACCAACGTGGCCATGATCATCCAGATGAATGCAAGCCACAAGGCGCATAGGCCATGATGATCATTGTGGACACCAACAGTTTACATGGAATAGCACGCTTCATCTGTTCCGGTCAAACCAGCATTTCGAGAATCCGCCAACGGAAACGCACCCATGCGGCCTGCATGCTGATCATTCTTGTCCTTCATCACCGACTTCAGAACCTAGACACCTTCCCGTCTGAAGCTAGCTATGAGTCTCGAGATGTCGCGTGGTAGACTGACTTGCGTCAATGCGGGCTTGTGTCATATACATCATGATAAATAGACAAGCTCGCACCCATCTAAAGGTAGATCTTTGCTCCATCGTTCATTCTCTCATCCTTCACAAAGAACTTCTAAGCGTTCTTGAGGCGCTTGACAAGCTTTTTCGCCTCGTCCTTGAAACACGTCACAGTTCTTTCACCCAAGCTGCCTCCTTCACGTGACAGCACTTAACATGTCGACACAGCTCGAGCCTGCCGAGCCTATCGCGAAAGGCACGTTTGCAACTGCAAAACAGGCCTTCGGTGATCTCTTCCGCTGGAACCAACGGGTTGAGATCACCAACGAGTATGGCGAAAACACCTACGTCTGGCAGCCGCCCGCACCTCTCAGGAACCCAATCAGTCTGTTCGCCATGTTGAAGGGCAGGGACTGGCTCTTCTTCCTCGTCGGTCTTGCAGCATGGACTGCTGATGCCTTCGACTTTCATGCCCTGTCCATTCAAACCACGAAACTTGCGAGTTACTATCATCGATCGAAGACTGACATCACAACCGCCATTACTCTGACCCTTCTTCTTCGAAGCGTCGGAGCAGCTGTCTTCGGCCTTTTCGCAGACAAATATGGCCGCAAATGGCCTATGGTAATCAATATGTTAATCCTTGGCCTCCTACAAATTGCAACCATTTACTCATCCACCTACGGCGCCTTCCTTGGCGTCCGGTCCCTCTTCGGTCTCTTCATGGGCGGGTGAGCTTCCTCTTCCGCTTCCTATTCTCTTTGTTCCGACGACAAACTTATTAACTTGTCCCAGTGTCTACGGTTCAGCTATAGCAATGGCTCTCGAGAATTGCCCGACCGAAGCCCGCGGCCTCATGTCCGGCATCCTCCAGCAAGGCTACTCCCTTGGTTACGTTATCGCTGCCTGCTGCAATCTCGGCGTTGGTGGCAGCACAAATTCCTGGAAGATTATCTTCTGGATTGGCGCCGGTCTCTCTATTGCCGTTGGTCTGATCCGCTGCCTCTTCCCTGAGTCTAAGCAATTCATCGAAGCCAAGAAGCACAGGAAGGAGAATCCCGAATTATATAAGGATGCTGGTGCGGCGGCATTCTGGAGGGACTGCAAGAAGATGTTGGCGAAGGAATGGAAGATGTGCATTTATTGCATTGTGCTAATGAGTAAGTCAAGTACTCCAGCGCCCAGACTGGTTCGACATGATGGTTGATACTGCGATCCTTATGGGTTATACCAATAATGCTTTTACTAACCTTTGCAGCGTGGTTTAACTACTACTCGCATACATCGCAGGACAGCTACACCACATTCTTGTTGACCCAGAAAGAATTCAACAACACTCAAGCTAGTCGTGGATCAATTTTGATGAAGACTGGCGCAGTCGTGGGTGGCATGATCATGGGTAGGTCTTCCTCCCTTCTCCCCACGTAATTACGTCAGCTCCTAACGAATGACCAGGCTACGTCTCCCAATGGCTCGGTCGCCGCCGCACCATGATACTTGCAGCCTTCCTCTCCGCCTGCCTCATCCCAGCCTGGATCTTGCCCACCACAGAGCGGAGCTTGTCCGCTTCAGGCTTCTTCATCCAGTTTTTCGTTCAAGGCGCCTGGGGTGTCATCCCAATCCATCTCAACGAACTCTCCCCTCCAGCTTTCCGATCTTCCTTCCCTGGTGTCACATATCAAATCGGCAACATGATCTCCAGTCCCTCAGCACAGATCGTGAATGCCATTGCGGAGAAGACATTCATCACAAGTGCGAAGGGTGATCGAGTGGAAGCATATGGACCGGTCATGGGAGTTGCGACAGCAATCATTGCAGTGGGAATTATGGTCACGACTGCATTTGGACCAGAGAAGAAGGGTGCGCGCTTTGAACTAGCCAAGGTGGCTGGTGAAGGTGGAAGTGACGAAAATTTGGCGAAGAAAGTGGCTGATCTGGAAAGGGGAAACAGTATTGCGGAGGCGGAAAAGGGTGGGGACGCAAGATTCGAGAACGTGGCCATGGAGAGTAAGGAGATGGCGAAGTAAAGCGTATGCCTTACTATCGACGAATGACTCCTTGGCATCATGTCACATGTTAGGAGGAACATGGAGCAGTCACGACCAGATATATACCCCAGATCTTCAAGATTGAATCAAGTGCTGGAAGATGGACTTTAAAGAAAGAGTAGAAACAATGAAGACAAATTCTTTTCTGGAAAAGGAGCGGCTCCAGCTCTGCCTTTCTCTCCATTTTTCTTTCCACGGTCCATCCGTTCCTGCTCTCCTCTCTCTAGGTTTTAAGTCATGATACCATAGGCTCTCATTGTCACGTGAAAGCGAATGATTGTCCTCGAGCACGAATGCTAACAGTGTACGTCAGTCAGCCAACCAAGCTCTCCAAACGGTAGAGTTCTACGGCACATTGATCAATGCGCGAATCCTCTATCTTGGATATGGGGCCGAGTTGCGGTTAACGGTTCACTATTGTAAAAATGGAAGGAATAAGTATGAATTGGGTATTTATCTTGTCTTCTCACGTGCTGTACCACTACGAGTTGGCGAAGGCTGCTACCTCGATTTATTCATTAACGCCAAGCATTGAATGAAGCTCCTCTGTATCTTGGCTGATTGAAAATCTGTCGTGTTTAAACTGCAAACACACCCCTTCTATTTCAACAGCTGCGTTTGTCCCCCGGTAGCAAGCTTACTCGCGCGCCTCAACCACGAGCCAAAGAAAAACAACACGTACACCAACGCCACGATCCCTAGACCTATGAAACCTAGTGTTGCGAAAGCCCATTTCGTGCTCATGTTCTCAAACATGACGACACCGGCGTGACATAATCCAGCCGCGATCAAGAAGCTTGGTATCAAGAACGCTGCTACTGCGCTTGCTGCCACGTTCGGGTAGCTGTCGGTGATGTAGTTCAACATGGAGAGCCAGAGGAGTGGGTCGGCGAAACCGAGGACAGCGCCGGCGACGACTGGTGACCAGTAGGAGACTGTGCCGTCTGAGGTGAAGGCGAACCACAGTAGGGAGACGGGGAAGAGCCAGACTGTGACGAGGGAGGTGAGGAAGCGGGCTTCGGGGCGGCCTTGGCCTCCGTGTCGGGCTTTGTCGCGCTTATAGAGGTAGGTTTGGAAGGGAACGAAGAGGAAAGTTATTGTGACACCTGGAGAATGGATTAGTATGCACGTGTCGGAGGTGACACCGGAATAGCCTGCACTTACCAACGCAGAAGTTGAGATATGTCAAACTTGCGCCAATGTAGCTCAAGTGGTTGTTCACAACGAACACGTTGAAGACGCCGTCGAGGTACAAGAACAGTAAGCCATAAGCAAAGCCATTGTACAAGGCCAAGAAGATGACAATTGGTTCGGTCAACATAATTTTGAGCGCCATCGTAACCACGAACCGGATCTCGTTCAGAACCTTCAGGTTGTCCGAACCAAGCGCAATATCAATCTCATGTTGATCAACACCAATACTGTTGCGTCCTTTTGCAGCCCGCGAAATGACTATACGCGGCAGTGTTTCAGGCATGAAACAAAGCACCAGAGCATACGCACCACCAATGATGATGTTGATGTAGTAGATCCAACGCCAACCCATGTGTGGATTATCACCAATCCATTCACCAATGGGACTACCCAGGCTAGGTCCGAAATTGGCGGATAGGACGAAAAGAGCCATAGGCTGCCCTGCTCCGTCCGAGTCGCCGAATAGGTCGGCAATGGTACCCGCCACGTTGCTCAGTGCAGTTGAGCCAGCAAGACCGATCAGGAAAGAGAAAATGATCAACATGGGCAGATTGTAGGCGAGTGCAGTACCGATGTTGAGGATGGCATATAGAAAAATTGATGCGACGTAGACCCATTTGCGACCTCCAATGTCTGATAGTGGGCCGAGGAAAGCAGGACCGACGGCGGTCCCAACGATGAACATGCTTTGACCCAGTGTGATGACTTGTGTACTCCCACCAAACTTCTCTTGGATCAGGAATTCAACGCTGACATATGTTGTACTTGTCAAAGTCACGAAGACCTGAAGCAGGCAGTACACGAATGTGATGACCCATTTCTTCCATGCCGGCCAATGGATGGGATGGTAGGTGTCAGATTTTCTGATTTGGGCAAGAACGTCGAGAGGAGCGGAGGACTTGCGACGCGCCCCAGTAGGCTCTTGCATGTGGTCCTTTTCATGCTCCTTCTCAAGCTCGTGCTCAGAATTTGAGGAGTTATTTACAGACTGTTGGGACGGGTGCAATGTAGATGGACCAGTCGCTCGGGAGCCATTCATTTGAGATTGCGAACTGCCCGGAGCTGCAGGAGCGTTGCTTGTGACCACATCGTAGAAAGTCTGACCAGCAGGCGGAGTTTGTGTCATTTCCACAGTCAATGTCGGAGCACCAAACACCAAACTGGCGTACTGGAGGAAGGTAGGGCAGTATTGCAATCACTGACGGGGCCCACCGGTCAGAAGGCGTTTTCGAACTCTTGAGCAAACTTTTCACAGATCTGCGGCAGGGGAGAGGAGTTGACGATGCCGGTTGAAACCTTGGTCGATATAAACAACATCATGTTGGCCCAAGATAATGATTTTCTGTTCTACATCTCTCCTTCTTGGTCTTATCAGTACCTTTGCCATCTCGATCAAATACTGCGACGGCATTTGTCTGCCTCATAGTACTTGTGACTGATAACGGGTATTTCGGATGGACCAGAGTGGATTACGCGGACTGAATGTTGAAAGTTTTTGGACAAGGATTGTAGGAGTGAAGTCATCTCGGGCGCCCCGTTGTACAAAACGCCTGTCCTAATTTATTCTAGCTTATTGGGCTTGGCTCTGTGAGCTTAGTGAGCTTAATCGCCGCTTGTGGCTGTTGGTGACCGAACTCCGTCGTCATCAGCCCTTACCCTGGACTCATTGGATAAGTTCGAAAAGCTCACAGATCCACCAACACGAGAGCTATCTCTGCCCAGGAAGATGATGGAGCCGTCTTTCATCGTACAAAGGGGCCTGTCTGAACATGGTGAAATGGAGTGACCAGATCGCATAGGATCTGTCATAATAAAAAGCACAAGGCCTACAAACTATCAATCCATCTAACAGTCCTCATCCTGCAGGCCACTTCATCGGACCAAATTATCTGGGATAGCCATGTCTCTATTTGAAGTTATTCTACGGCATCTCGCTCCCCACGACTCTGCTGCCTCTCCTTCTCTACCCTCCTCGCTGCCCTCTCCACCTCATAGGCCTGCACACAAGGCGCAAAAAAGATCTCGCCCCTCACAGCCCTTCTTGCCGTTTCAAATCCTACTCCCACCCAAAGCAGTACTACCGCCACGCTTAAGCCTGTCCCGATCACTTTCAGAAAATCACTTGGCAGATCCTGCGCGATCGCACACGTACTAACAGCGTATACCCCTAATGGGAACGTAAACCCCCACCACCCCATGTTGAAGGGGAACTTGCTTCGGGATATCGAGGCGAGGGCGAAGAACAGCCACACGAGGCCGAAGCCCCAGATCACAAGCCCCACTAAATGCCCCACTGCAAAGAAGACGGCTCCAATTTCAACGTTGTTGTTATTGTTGGCGAGGAAAGGAAAGGCATTCACCTTGGGGAAGATCTTCAGCGCACATTTTCCCAATTGCATAAGCGCGAAAGATCCCTGTCCTAATGGTCCTAACGGCAGGAACACACTAACAATGACCTCACGTGGTGGAAGGTGGTGGATCGTCAACCGATGGAAGTACATCGTCAGCAGCATCATTGCGAGCGGAAAGCCTGTCCCCAACAATACATAGCTCGTAATGACCGTCCAGAGCGCATGCTGTGGGTCGGAGAGGACCTCAGCGACTATTCCACCACTTGCAGCTGCAACGATCGGGGCAACGATGGGTAAAAGCCAGATGGCTGTCATGTTTGACAGCTCATTATGGTGGACGTTGATGATCGTAAAGGGGAGGTAGAGAGCTGTGGTCAGAGAGAGCACGACATTGATCCACCACAATGTCCAGGCTAGGGTTACTGCGCCGTGTCCCCAGGCTGGTACGCAGACGAAGACGATCATGTTGATGAGGGTTGCCAGGCCCATTGGGAAAGTACCGAGGAAGAGGCTTTGAACCGGGTGTTTGAGCATGGTGGTGAAGATTCCGGGGAACATGATGTATCGGAGGATGGAGATGGTAAGGAAGGTCGAGAAGAGGAGGACATTGAGACAGAAGATAATGATCGAGAGGTAGTAGAGCCATCGAGCGTTATAGGGGAGGTTGTGGAGGAGGATTGAGGTTATACCTGTGCCCATTGTGATGGCGAACCAGGATGGAGTAAAATTGAGGATTATTCGGCGAAAGCCTCTGTTGTTCTTGGACCTTAGGTACTTCTCTTGGTCTTCCATATTGTTATAATGGTTGGCTGGGGTGAATTGATTGCATGCTACTGGTCTTATGTCTTGGTTGGAGGACTGGCAAATGGTAGAGCTGCCGGCTGGGTCCATGTTAGGGGAACACTGTAGACTTGTGTAAAAAGTTTGATGAGGGCCAAGTGGTCGACGAGGTGCTTGGAGGTGTAAAACTAACAAGAGTGAAAGGAAGGCTAGATGATACATGGAAAACGATAACTCTTCCCTTACGACTGTGACCCCGGAAACTTTCCCAGTCGAGGTCAGTCAATGAAATGTTCCCACGCGTTATACCTTTTTCAGAAACTTCACCTTTACTCTCACCCGGTATTTCTCGTATGATGAATCAGCACATATGGCTCTTCATTTTCCCGCTGTAACACTCAAGACTTCATCATCTGGTACGAAAATTTCAGGGTCAAGTTGTCATTATCCCTAGCTTCCTATCCCTTGTTACAAGAAGCCATGCACTTTTCACACCCTGTGCTCATACCTTCTAGACAGTATTGCAAGGTTTCTTCTCTTCAAAGCTGTGCATATGCAACACTGAAGCTGAGTAAGTGAGCTGTGATTGATGCAGAAATCGCAAATTACTGTTGTGGATAGTGTTGTAGGTGGAGATTTGAGAGCGTAAGCAAATTGGCATTGACATTGTGAATCGTGAATGCAAACCAGAAGATCACAGAAGAGCACACAGCGTGCTAGAGAGAGGTCAGCTTTGAGGCAGCGAAACGAACAGCTGGACATAGCTGCGTATTAAACAGCATGACGCGGTAGGAAAGGAGTACAGGTGAGAAGCAGTAAGCGTCAACGAGAAAAAGAGGGACGCCAGTATTTGTTGTGACTGTGTTATCCATTCGCATCGCTTCAGAGTTAATTTTGCGTATTGTCGACACGACACAAAAGCATAATCCACCCTGTAGAAGGCATGGGCACTTACTAGGTAAGTCCGTGCCTTATCAACAAAATCCTCTACCTCTTGCACCAGCTTCACAACCTCTCCAGCAACAATGATGTGCACAAGTTGTTGGATCAGGACTTACTAAATTATTGTCGTAATCAGCATGCTCAGAGTTTTGGAGCATGTCGGCCACCGAGCAAAGGCACCTCTCCTTCAGTGTAAGCTTCTGGCAGATCACTTGCGATCGAGCAGTTTCTCTGTGGATAAACTGGTCAATCATATCTTCATGTTCATCCTCACTGACAGCTTTTGTAGCTTTCACATAGACTTGTAGCCCTTTCCACACCTTGGCTGTAAGGACAAAAGTCTCAGCTGATGCTTCGAAGACGGTGTGGAACTCTGGAGAGATCCCGTTATGCCGAATGAGTGAGACGAATTTGTCGAGTGGATCTTGACACCACTTTGTCGTAGGGTTGGATGAGTGAGGCTCAAGTAGTCGTCTGTTGCTTCAAACGGAAACATTCTTGCTTGCTGTGCACCTGAGCCAGTAGGTGTTTCTGCCCTGTCAAAGGTATCAAAGTTTGTAATCTTCGATTGAATTCTTGCGATTTTGATTTCTGATGCCTCTCAAAGATTTCCTTGCTATGTCATCGAGCATTGAAGGCAACCCAATGACCATTATTCATATCTTTGTTGTTCACAAAATGAGCAAAATTTCCCTTGTCTACCGTTTCGTTATTATCCTTGTTCCATACTGCCCAGTATGATCGACACCGGCTCATCTTCACCATTGCCCTTTGCTCATGCACCCAGAAAAATCTTTTCGGTGTACTTTGACTTGATAGCCAATGGCAAAAACTGATCATACATGTCGATTTCCATGTCAATTACCTCGCGCCTCGGCCAGTCGTAGGTCATTCTTACAGCGGAGACCTGCTTAGAAAGAGGATACGAGAAAGACTTCTCGTTATCGCTACACCGAGGTTGCTCGCTTGTAGAGTTTTCTTCGATCGTGACATCAATAAAGAGAGGAAAGAAGGGTTGAAGCTTGGAATCCCGCAGGAGATCAATCAGTGGCGTGAGCTCATCACGACAACGAAAGTTGGGCCTAGATACCAAGCTAGTGAACCCGTTGAGATATTGATCAAGACTTTCAAGAACGAAGGCTTGCCGTCGTGATATCTCGTTTAGCCCAGCTCGGTAATCCGAGGGCATGTCGCGTGGCCACAGCGTTTGTTTGATGCGAATCGTGCGAAGTTTGGGAAACGTGCCAAGGATATCAGTACGTAGCAGACAGTAGAGAGCGTGTTTTGCGTTTATGGTGAGTTGCCGGAGATGCGGTCGAACCTTCTCCAGTGACAGTGCCATCTTCGGCTGTCGCGAGAAGGCATATTTCTTTTTCTCACCGTGTTTTTCAGTAGTGGTTGTATTCGGATTTGGCAGCGAGTTTAAGTCGATAGTGATCGCATGGACTTGTACCAGATTAAGAGCCTCAATTTGGAACAATTTGCATGCTTCGAGAAAGGCGAGTTTCTTGCCATCCTGCCATCTGGCATGACACGATGAGCTATTAAAGTCTTTGGAAAATTTGAAGATGAGGTCAACCTCGTCCAAGAGATATTTGAAGATGCAGGCTCGTACCTCCGGCGGCAAAGAAAGGATGGGCGTCGATAACATCGGCTTCGTCGGTTGACTGAATCTTGCAAGGCTACCACATTCTGGTGCTTGCCGAGGGCATAGTTTACCGAATGTTCTGGCACGCATTTTTATTCTAAATTAATCGGACGAGTCCTGTTTGCTGTGTTACTTTAATTCTAAGCAAAGCACAATATGACGAGCATGAATAAGTAACGTGTTGAAGAGATACGGGATGCACGGCACACGTTGGGTTGAAGTGCCGCAGAACAAGTCAGTGCTCGGCTAACTTGCCGCTTGATGAAACAACTACATTTGGACTGTGTGACATTGAAGACAATGACCGACTTTGTGGTACATAGCCAAGATAACAGTAAGCATTTGAAGGGTATCTTTGAGTATCAGCGAGCAGTTTGTCCACTCGCACAACAAATTCGCATAAGCATCCTTCACAACCCCGTCTCTAAATCTCGAACACAGAACCATACACCTAGGACTCAGCTAGTAGTTGCCTTTTCGGTACATGCTCATGCATTATTCCCAACCATTAAAGCTCGAAAGTCGGCATTGGACTTCCTCTGGTCCACATTTGTGTTGCTTGAAGTGCCGCCATCATGGGCTTCCATATCCTTGTCCGGCTCATGTGACACGTTCGATGCGTGTAGCAGAGCACTTCTTTGCCCAAGGTTTCCACCTTTCCTCGGCCTGTTCCCTGGCTGAGTTGGCCTTTTGATAAAGCCACTAGCAGGTGCAGGTGCTGAAGACTTCGGCTTAGGTCTGGACGCAAATGTGTCTGCTTTCTTCTCTGGCTTCTGTGTCTTCATTTCATTTTCGCTGACAACTCTAATTTGCCTGCCAGGGTCAATCTCGTAACCATCAAGGGCGAGAGCTGCTTCGCCCGCCTGCGCTACAGTTGCGTACTCAACTAGCGCACCTTGATGGTTAGTCTTCAAAACACATTTAATGACGCTACCATGCTTTGCCGCAACTTGTCGAAGGCGTGCCTCGTTGACAGTGTCCGGAACTTGAGTAAGGAAGATGGTTCGTTGAGATCGAGGTTCGGTCGAACTTGACAGGTCTGGCGCTGGCGAAGCTAAATGCGCATCCACCGATCCATTGAGTTTAGCTGGAGTCGACGAATTTGCAGTGACACTCAGTACTGACTCTTGTCGAACCGACCTGTTTTGCTCGTCCTTTGCTATCTCCACCTTGATTTCTCGATCCTTGATCTTCTTGCCATCCATATCTAAGGCCGCTTGTGCTTCATCAGGTGATGCGAAGGTGACAAAGGCAATACCTTTGTTTCTGTTCTTCATAGATTCATGTAGTGGCATTCGAACAAGCTCGATACTACCATATCCCGCGAAGGCTGCTTTGACCTCTTCCTCCTTCGCTTTAAAATTGAGTCTGCCGACGAAGACAGTTCTGCCATCGTTGACACTTATTTCTTGTCTGGGTTTCTTCACCGCAGGATTAGAAATTTTACACGTTAAGTGCAGACCGTTGATGTCCCGACCGTCAAGGTAATTGACAGCGTTTTGAGCTTCTGCTGGTAACTTGTACTGCACGTAACAAAATCGTCTGCGCTTGTTTCCTTGCAGTGAAGGGAAGCGCACCGAGATGATTTCTCCATATTCCGAAAGCATTTCCCTGATGGCTTTTTCGTCCGTTGTGGGCGAATAATTTGAGAGAAACACTGTCGAACCAGTATCGAGCAGTACAGAGATGATCGCATCATCGAATTGTTGACCATCTCGGGACAAAGCATACTGAGCGGCCTGGTCATCTTCAAGTTCAATGATGGCGCTTGTGCCATTCTCAAGCAGTTTTAGTGTTTTCACTGTACCGCATGCGCTGAAATATTGCCGGACCTTGGCCTCGCTGACGTGTTCAGGCAAGTTCTCGACCAAAATGGTCGCATGCTCCCGATCTCTCTTGGAATTTTCCAACGATGTTTTCTCAACAGCGTTGATGGAGGCTTCTTCAGTCTTGCTCCTTTTAAAATTATCATGAAGAATCTCTTCGGTGTCGGTGACTTCACGCTTCCTTTTTGAGGAATACATCGTGTCAGTTTCATCATTGGTGGTCTCTGCAACCTGTCTTTGCTGAACAGCAGCAGCTTCGGCACTCTGAACCAGCTCGATTTGTCTCCTCGCTGTGAGCACCTTCTCGAGTCTGCGAACTTTCAGCATGCATGTATGTAATTCTTCGGCGTCTTCGTAGTCCTCACAATGATTTACCAGCGTCTCGATCACAGGCTCTGGATAATCAAGACTATCTTGTTCGAGGGCTAGTTTGAGCACTGCTGTTGCTAGATGAGGCCAAGATGTGCCGGTGAGCGGCTCGTCGTCCGTGTCCTTGCTGGTGAACTGCCGCCACCGCATCATCTCCCAATGATAGAATCGAAGCCAGAATCGCCAAGACGTTCCGTAATCCCTGACAGCATTGTCAAATTCCCGGCGAGCATTGTCCCAGCGCCCGCTCTCACTCAAAAAATTGATATAGATACGCTGTAAGCGGAAGGAAGGGTCTGGGTTATCGCCTATACCAAGCTTGACCCCAAGGCTGCTGAGACTCTCCATAGAGGCTCGGATTCCAATTTCGGCGATATCTACGTCATCCTCATCACGATCTGGACGGAATGCTCGTCGGCGTAGATAGCTACACCAAGTAGCATGAACTTTAAGGACTTCCTCTATTCCAGCGGCTTCAAGAATACCAGTACTAGTTGCTTTGTGCTTGATGGCTTCTGTGTCCTCGTATGGTTGGGCCTGGCGATCCGAGGCTAAGAGATACTGAGTCCATAACCTGCCGGACCAAGGGCAATGTTTGGTGGCTCGGGACAATAGAACCAGGGCTGATTCTGAGTTCTCAAAGACGAACGCGACGTGGTCGTCCCACAAAGCCGTGTCGGCTGGAAACCTCAACTCGGCTCGTTGGTAAAGTGCGTTACATAGCTCAAAGTTCAGCTTCTTGCGCTTGTTGGTGGTCTTCTCCCATTCGATGTATTGAATGAGTACGTTGTACTCGGTGTCTCGATCTCCCTTGAGCTGGGCAGCTTCCAGCTGGGTTTCATAAGACGATCGTTCGTCTATTGTTTTCAAGGCGGATTTCATTATGCGGCTCGTGTCTTCCATGATTTCAAAATATTGTTCTTGAGAGAAGTGCGAGTTCATGAATGCCGACAAGGCCTGTCTCGTCGTGTCTGTTGCGAGATGAGGAGTTCTGAGACGTTGCTCAAATAGTTTGAGAATGGCATTTGCTTGGTCCTTGGATAACGAGCGCTCTGACTGAGTAATGTGGAGATCGATGTATTTATTCCATACCAAGTGACTGAGTGCGAGATCGTTTTTTGTGTTGTCGACGGCATCCTGCCAGGTCTCCATCACCATCTGCCACGTAAATATTTCCTTGCCCACCAAAGTATCCTCATCGAGCGGAGTGGAGCCAGTGTCTTGATTAGCCCAACGGAAGCATTCCAAAATCCAATCGCCGTAAGCTGACCAGAGCTTCGCACTACATGCCTCCTCATCAACTGCCTTCCGAAACTTCTCGATAACGTCGATGCGCTCTTCAGTTGTGCGCGCAAGCATACTTTCGTCTTGCAGCCAGTCTAACCATAACGCTTCGCCGACGGCAAACATCTTCTCCATGTTGCTTCGTGAGCTTCTAAGCTCGTCGAGAAGATCAAAACTGGTAGGATCGCGCCGGGGAAGTGCATCTCCTGTCGTGGATATGGGATAAACGTGGTTTATGAATGCTTGATGGAGAGTATTGATCATTGCGACATGTGACTCGTAGGCGGAAGGAGAATCAACAAGGTATGTGGCGAGCTCATGCAGACGAGCCTTGTGTTCATCACTGACGGAAGTGTTGGAGAAATCAGTTCTTATTGTTTGCTTCGGTGTTTCCATCATGTTGATATCGAAGGAGGCTCGAGGATTAGAGGTCAGAGAGGCTTGAGGGATAGAGAAGCGTGAGGCCGAGTCGTTCGACTGAATACTGTCCATGGACGAAGTTTTCAACAGACCAGGCTTAGTTGGCTGGTGTGACTGCATTGAAGCAAGATCGGCGAGTGTATCCATGGATTGTGTCGAGGAGGTCCGTTGCGCGTGCGGCGTGCCAGGAGTCGCAGGCACCGGACTGATTAAGGGCGACGAGTATGGATGCTGATGCGGGCTCAAGACGTGCGCTGAGAAGACGGACGAAATGGTTGATCCTGTCAAAGTTGAGCCCGAGAGTGCTGATTGTGACAGGGGTGAAGCGACATGTTTGGGTCGAGAAGAGGGCACAGTCGAGCCCGAAAGAGCCCGCTGAACATATTTGTGGGGCACTGGTGAAGGTGAAGGTGCTGCTGGAGCGGGAGCGGGAGTGTTTTGTTGTGAAGCTGGTGAATCCGATGATTCCTCTGGTGGTGACAAGATCGATTTCAAGTCCATCGTGCTCTCCAAACCCCTTCAGACGTGCTACTGTCGTGCCTGCTCAGATCGTCGCAAAAACATCGCCTTATTGCAGTGGGAAGGTGTCAGGCCCATTTCCTTCTCTTCCGCAGTACCGATGAACGAGGCCAGTAGTGGATAGGCGAGCGTTGGATGGGATAAGTCAAATAGGAAGAAGTCCTCTTGATGACTCTGAGATATTCTCGGATCTGCGACGGACCAGGATGATTATTCGACGACGTTCGTGCGACTGTAACATGGAAGACTATGCTGCCTCGTCGAGGTTCAAAAGAATCTCCAACATCAACGTCAGTTCTGTCGCAGTTTGCATGACCGCTGCGGTCTAGCCAGGACCGAACATGGTCCGAAACCCTAACCACTTCCAGGGTTGCAGTCCCCTGCTGCAGCGCCGAGTTTAAGGAAGCGCAATGGCCGTGCTTTAACTAGAATGCACTAAAGACCTTCCGGCTTAGCCTTAAACCTGTGGAAAATGCAGGCTCGTCAACCTTGCGGCCAACGCGAGCAACAAAAAGAATGCGATGCTTGACTTGAGCAACACCACAACGTCAACAACACCATCTACTCCTGACGAGTAGATCTGTCAACATGCATGCAGCACGCTATGGTCAGCATTTTGGAAGAATAGATGAGATAAACACTAACGGACGACAGTGCGACGGCGGCCGCAGCTTGCACCAGTCGACCTCTGCACAGCTTTCTGCTCCCTTTACATTGCTGCCCGTGGCTTGAGCACCACAGCAGTGCACCGTGCCGCTGGAGGCTCGAACAATGCCACGCCGAATCCTCAGCATTCTGCCGTCCCTGACCCGCCGAAAAAGGGCACAGATGCGACCTCCGACAAGAATGGAAAACTGGCGCCCTCGACGCCGGCGCTACAGATAGACAGAAGGGAAGCGGCACGCCAACGAGCAAAATATGCATTGGCCGAGCAGAAAGTTAAAGCACAGGCTCCTCCTCAACAGGGTGGACTGGCATCTGACAGCATTTTCGCTGACGAACACCTGCCGACGCAGGGAGAAGGTGCTGCCGCTGAAGGCATCAAATACAGTGATGTGGCTCTATCAACCCGCAGTCCGCAACAGATGGCAGCCAGACTCAACCCGAACCCTGATGCTCGAGCCCGTTGGCAGAGAAAGATGGTCATCCGCAGTATTCGTCGAGGCGGCCGCCTCACGCGAGAGATGCAGATAGCACGCACCGAGCGCTCTCACACTTCCAAGTCTCGCTTCTTCAAGACTTCCGTCAAAAAGCTTGCCCCGCTTGCCCGGCAGATTGCAGGCAAGTCCCTCGATGAGGCCATCCTGCAGATGCGTTTCAGCCACAAGAGAGCTGCAGTTGAGGTGCAAAAACATCTCATTCAGGCACGCAACGAAGCAATCGTTATGCGAGGCATGGGCATCCCAGATCCGAACCAACCTCGACCTACCTCCGCAGGGTCTGAGGGAAGCAAGTTGTCGGTAGAGGACAGGATCAGAGCAGCTGTCAAAAATTCGCAAGCACCGATCAGTCCCCCTCCACCCATAACCGAACAGACAGTTCATGCGGGCCTCACACAATCGACGCCGGTGATTGAGCGTCAAACCCCAGAACTGACAAGCCCTGCCGAGACTGTGCCTCTTCCCAGTCAAACGCCCTCCAAGTCCCTCAAGGCGAACACTGAGCCTAACTCTACAGACATGTACATTGCACAAGCCTGGGTGAACCGAGGCCCATATGGCGCTGCACCAGACTACCGAGCAAGAGGAAGAGTTTTCACTATGCGCTTGCCACACACTGGTATCAGTGTTATGTTGAAGGAGGAGAAGACCCGCACTAGGGAAAAGGCAGAGAAGGAAATGAAGGCTATACGGAAGAGATTGAGTGGGAAAGTCTGGACTCAACTGCCAGATCGGCCTATAGTGAGACAAAGCCAACATGTTTTGTGGTGAAGTCGCGTCGAATGCTTGTAAGAAAAAACAACTTCAATGTACAACGATCGTGTATAGATAGGCAAGCTATATTAGGCATACCTGGCTGGCGGTCGCCGCGATCATGACTGAACTTTACAGCCAGGCTCGTCCATATGTAACCTTCAGCTAGCTTGTGTGAAGTTACTTATTGCATACTACCCAAAATATCATGCTTGCATCAAGCCAATTAAACCAATTAAGTCTCCTTTCTGTTTACTTTCCGTTTATGTTTGTACTTTTGACTTTCCTATGTGTTGAAGTAGTTAGAGTACTTAAAGACGCTCAGTAGATGCGCTTTCCCCTTTCAGGAATGGCTTTGTTCTTGCCTCATACAATCGCGTTGTCCTCGAACCTGGCTCTATCAATTGTTCCACTCTCGAACTCGGACACGCTCTTTCCTGCGACTTCTTTCGTGTACTACCATTCATCAGATATGTGTATCACTAATACCACTGTATAACTACGGCTTCAGGTTGGTCGTTCCAAGGGGGCCTCATTTCCACAGATCCTGCAATCTTGACCAACTCCGTTACAAGCCTTTTCGTTGATTAAGGTAGTTAACCTGTCGCCACCATGGTTGTCTGCAAGTTTTTCCAGAGCGGTAACTGTCGATATGGTAGGAATTGCAAATACGAACACAGGTATGAGAACGATACCAGCAATAACAATAACAACAACAACAATAATCGTCAAGGTTATAGCAGTGGAGGCGTCTTTGGCAACCCTAGCAAACCCGAGAAGTGGAATCTCAATATGGATGACATTAAAAACGATCTCACCAACACTAAGCCAAGTTGGATTCTTTCAGCATACGGACCGGGAAAGGAAACACCTGCCACTCTTTTCGCGGAGAACGAGTTCAGCCCGGAAGAATTACGATGCAGGTTCTATCAACAGCGGGAGACTGGTCCGGTTCAGGCCGAGGAAGCTGATAAGGAAGCAATACGACTATGGACTAAAGCTGCGAACGACATGGCATCCGTGGCCAACAAGGTAGATGATGTCCTGAGGTTTATGGAACAAAAGGAAAAGGAGCACCCGAATCGGTACGACTTTTGCAGAATGGACGGCAAAACAACACGCGAAGAGTTCGAGAAGAACGCTCAAATAAACGCTCAGCCAGCCTGGTCGGCAAATCCTTTTGGGGGCACGACTCGCGCAACTACGACCACAAATCCCTTCTCGAAACCAGCTTTTGGGCAATCTGCCTTTCAAGCTGGATCTTCTCAGCCGCCTTCTGCATTTGGTCAACCTGCACAAGCATCGGCATTTGGAAAGCCAGCTTTTGGCGCACCGGCTTTCGGTCAGCCAAGCACATCTGCATCTGGCACAACCTCAGCCACAGCAAGTAGCGCTTTCGGCAAGCCACCGGTTTCGGGCTCAGGCTTTGGTCAGACAGGGTTCGGTCAAACCGCGCAACCAGCGACATCAGGTTTTGGCCAGACCGGATTCGGACAACCAGCGCAGCCTGTAGCGTCAGGTTTTGGTCAGCAAGCACAGGGAGGTTCGGCATTTGGCCAGACATCAAACCCTGGACAAAGCAGTGCTAATCCATTTGCAAAACCAACAGCTGCTTCTGGCTTTAGCACAACTGGAACAGGTACATCGGCTTTCGGAAAGCCAGCCTTCGGTCAACCTGGCGGGTCAGGCTTTCCCAGTGCTGGCACGGGCCCTTCAGCCTTTGGACAGCCAAGCTTTGGGAAACCCACAGCACCAGGTCCCTCTCCTTTCGGTCATGCTGCACCCGCACCTGCCTTTGGACAAACTGGATTTGGTCAGACACAGCAGCAAAATAAGCCGCAGACTGGCTTCGGTGGCGGTGCATCTCCAGGCTTCGGTCAACAAAGCCAACAATCGGGCTTCGGGCAGGGCACACAGCAACAGCAAGGTTTTGGGACAGGCTTTGGACAAGATGCTCAGCAACAGCAGCAAAGCGCTACCCAACCAGGGTTTGGAACAGGATTAGGTCAGAAAGCGAGCACAAACCCCTCGCCATTTGGTCAGCCACCAAGAAACCAACCTTCAGCAAGTCCATTCGGTACATCGCCATTCGGCCAGACTGATAGTCAACGGCCCTCACCCTTTGGCCAGCCACAATCCGGCCCGATAGATCCGTTCGGCAAGACGTCTACTACTCAACCACCCCCGCCAAATCAACCGGACTTCGGCCAACCACAAGCCATTGCACCTCAACAGCGACCGTCAGCCCCAACCAACGGCTCTCAACCAACCACATCAACAACCAAACCAACCTCTGCCGCAATTCAGCCGCTCCACTACACCCAAACACTTCCTACCGCTCCCACCACCTTCACTCCCAACGGCGAGCTCACAGCCTTCCGCGCGTGTCCTGTTTCCTACCGTCGCATCGAAGAACCCACCATGGAAGGTGAGATCCGGCTCAAAGAAGTTGTTCCTCGGTATCAAAGGCCCGACAACGGAAAGTTTGAGAGGATATGGTTCCCGCGCGGCGTAAACGAGAATAGTGTTCAGACGCTACTAAGGGTGACGTTTGATGTACAGGCGGAGGAAGTGGAGTACACAGACGAAGTGAAGAGGATGTATGGTTGCTTGTTTGAAAATGGACGTTTTGAGGGTGGAAAGGTGCCACTTGTGCCGCCGATGCAGGGATGGGTTGATCGGGACTTCTAGCATTAGCTTGGCCATGTATGCGACGATTGGGAAAGACTCCCAAAAGCTGACTCTACGACATAGCGAGGCGTTTGGAACAAAGAGGAGATTTTGGCTGGATTAGGCACAAACGTGAAAATTGGGGACTAACACGACAGGCCATTCCAAAGGATTTTGGTGACCCAACTTAGTGGCACCTTATCGAAACCTGAGTTGCGCATGTCTTAAGCATGGTGTTGCAGCAGGAAATGATTTGACATCCTGACTACTATGTTCTTCTCACCTCCATCATGTCTGCATAGTACCCAAGCCAACATAGGCTCGACAGAACACAGTCAAGTGTTTCGTCTTTTACCACTCTCGCATAACCCTTCATGTTTGAACGTCCTTCACTGTTGCAACCCACATTTGCAGCAGATCTCCTCGAACCACGAATCAAAAGATCTGAATACTCTTGCTCTTCAGCCCATGACTAGCCAATGTCGCAATGCGTTCGAAATCATGTTTAAGCAGCGATGGTAACCTCAACCTCAACACCTGCCTCGATGTTGATGATAATCTGCTTGACCACCTCAGTGGGCGCATTCAAATCGATCAATCGCTTGTGAATTCGCATCTCGTACATATCCCATGTCTTGGAGCCCTCACCGCAAGGAGTCTTTCGGGTTGTGATCTTGAGGACTTTGGTGGGCAGGCGCACGGGACCCTTGACGCGGAGTTGCTTAGATTTGGCGCGCTCGAGGAGCTCAGTGCACACTTTTTCGAGCGAGGCGACTTTGCGGCTGGTGAGGGTTATGCGGATCTTGTGGATTTTCTGCAGCGTTCGCTGTTAGTAAAGGCGTCTTGAAAGTCTGGGGAGGTGTTTTAGGGCGCAAGCGTAGAAGAGAGATGGAACGTGGTTTTGTGTTCGGGTGCTGGCAAGGTCATGAGTATCTGTGGCTGACTTACTGGGCCCTCGCCGAAATCCTTCTCTGGCTTTTGGAAAGAAGACATGGTTGCGGTTGCTTGGTTTGTCTCGTTTTTGAGAAGTGTATACGGTGTGGTTTCTGGATTGTGAGGTTGAGAGAACGAAGACGCCAATCAAGACCTGAACTTTGTGTTCGGTAATGTGATGAAAGGCTATATGTGTGGTAGGAATGTCGAATGTGGTGGATCGCGAAATGTTTTCCCGCATTCTGTGTCTGTGGGAAATTCATGCGCTTACCCAATATCGTAACGCTCGGAAGGCAGATCTTGGCAACAGAAACGGTCATTGTGGAGGGGTCTGTTGTGGACTACATTGGCTGATGAAAGGTGTATAGCAGCCTTGTTCTAGGCCATTTATGAGATAATGACTACACTTTGCTCACTCTGACTGATGAGACTGTTGTTTGATAATTTTTGAACTCTTCATTAACTGTCTTGATCTTCAACAACTTGCACGGATTCGTGGTGGAAAAGATTGCGAAAGTGACCTGACGTCCTTGATTCACCTGTTCCCGAAATATGTCTGACTCTCAGGAGTTAGAATTGCCTCCGTTACTTGCTTACCCACCAGAGGACATTAAAGGCCAGCTTCCACCACAGGAGTGGGAATCGTGTCTTGAGCTATGGATCTCCAGCGTTGAACTGAGACTGAAATTCTTGGATGCACAGTTCTCGAAAGCTTCCAAACAGACCCTGGGTGTGCCTTTCCTTCTTTCCTATTTGCCTCAACACGAATCTCGTGTTCATGAACTCGTCAAGGGCTCGAATGCATCACAGCTGGACAAGTTATGCTATCTACTCCTGAGGAAGATATGTTCCCAGCCAAGCGATGCGATAGATTCTGCTACATACTTTGATCTCCTAAGTCAGGGCAGCGCTGCCTTCGGAAATCATGAGTCGTGGAGAAGAGCACTGAAATCTGTTTGGACAAAGAATTCGATAGGTGCCAGAAAGGCGATTGAGTCGGCGAAAAGTGCATTGGCTACCTCAACCTTGCCTCATATCCAGCAGGACTGGCTACAAAAGTTATCATCACTAACCAAAGCACTACCCGAGACAGCGACTGTTACTGTGGCTGGGGCAGATTACCTTGATACATTAAACGACATCTACAAGGACGGTATGGATGAGCTTAAGAGAGCGGTTACAGCAAATGTTTTCTATTCTTTCGCAGCTTTACTCGACAACAAGCATGTCACGATTCTCACCGACAACATCTATCATTTAAAATCGGAGGCAGACAGACTCCGGAAATCAAGCCCTTCTACAACCACTCTACTGTCCAGTTTATTAGGTACGACGTCGTTCCTAAGGCATTTCAGCTCGAATTCTGAGGTCGCATCCCGCAAACAAAATTTGATTGAGCAACTTAGCAGTTACCGCCAACATATGCTTCACTTACATCCATTGCCTGTAAAGAGAAGGAGCAAAGAGAAAGGGAGGGCAGAGAAAAGTGATGGTCTACATATGCATAAGGCCGCTCAGGTGTCGCAGGTACACGAACTATTTCCCGATCTCAGCACAGCCTATATTATGAAAGCACTAGATCACTTCTCGGACAATGTTGAAGCTGTTATTGCTGCTTTACTTGAGCCCGCTTCTCTGCCCGACGATCTTAAGGACCAGAGCGTGCCGGATGCAGATGTCACTTTCGATGCTGATTTGACGGACTTGGCTCCTCGCTCAACACCTCCACCACTTCCACAGAAAAAAAGTATTTTCGACAATGACGAATTTGACCGCTTGCAAATATCGACAAAACAATTACGAAGGGGCAAGAAGAACATCAACATAGATGAGACTGTAGACGGAGGTAACCATGCTAAATCAAAAGCCGCTATCATGTCCGCGCTGGCCGCTTTCGATTCCGACGATGATGAGCGAGATGATACTTATGATGTCGCAGATGTTGGTGGAGCGGTAGATAACACTGTCGACACAGACGAACGCCGACTCAATATGGATTCTCATGAAGCAACACTCTTCAAAACATGGAAGGAGAGCCCAGAACTCTTCTCGCGAGACAGTAAAACTCGTGCCTCAAATCTACGCCAACAGCTGAAGAGAGAAACAGGTATGGGTGATGAGCAGATTGAGGGATGGGCTATCATGCTTAAGAAGGATCCCAAGATGGAGAATCGGCTCCGAGATAAATACTCTGCTGTCAAGGCATTTGGTGGTAACCAACGAGCTCTAGAGTCTACAAGGTGGCAGGCAAGTGCGTCAGCGGAGAATTCTGATGTCGATAGTGGTCCAGAGAGATCGAACGATGCTCGGCGGATAGGACAAGCCGGAATTCGAGGTCATCGAGACTTCGGTAGAGGTGCAGGTCGTGGTGGTGGAAGCACTTCTGGTCCGCCTGATGCTGCCGCAACACAAGCAGCAAGGAGACAGAAGGAACAAGGTCGTGGCAGGGGAGGTGCGAATCAACGTAGAAATGCTCGAGCCCGAAAGATTGGTAGGGGTATGGGCCCATTGCCGGCGTAGAAGCAAAACCGTAGAGGTCATACAATGGTTTCAGTCGTGCATTTGCACTCTTACCAAATGTTGCACGATAGCGTACCACACAAAAGGGGCCGCGAAAATTATTGTATGATGTGATTGGTCCAAGACCATCTAAGAGTCTCACGTGCAGATTTACCGCTCATGAAACAAATCAGTCTTTGTTGATCTTTGTTGTCAGCCATTGCAACGTATCGATTGGCGGTAGGCGTCAGGAGTACCATTTTCATATCATTGCTGGCGGTCATATTGAGATTTGTTTTGCATTCATTGCGCGATCTACAACGATCTCGACCCACTTCCGATTTGGTGCCTGTTCAAGCAAACGCGTGACCAGCAACAGTAAACCATTCCGACCTATGACTACCATTTTTACCTCCATTCAATGACTGCACAGAGTTTGCTCAGCATTTAAAGCTTCCGCAATTGGGATTTGGCGATGAGCGCATGATCTTCACCGACTTGACAAGCCTTACGCGACCATCAGCACTGATCTCGTATCAGTTTCTCAAGATTCTCAGCAATGGCACAAGCCAATGGTGTCAACGGATATACAGGTTCATCCTCAATAGCAAATCTTGATGTTTCGACAATCATACAGGCTCTTGAGGTTGTTCATAATTCTGCCTCAAACAACGACAATCGACGCCAAGCCTCAAGCTACCTTGAAGATTTGAAACAGCAAAGCGGCATAGCAGAAGCTGGGTATACCCTTGCAAGCGACACATCACAACAGCCTCTTGTTCGACACTATGGCTTGTCTTTGCTCGAGCATATTGTTAAACACCAGTCTTTCGCACTTAACGAACAGAGTAGCGCTGGGCTCCGACAGCTCGTCCTACAGTTGAGTCTGACCCTCGAAAACACCCCTCAGCCTTTCATTCGAAACAAAATCGCTGCCTTATGGGTAGAGCTTACGAAGAGATCCTGGGCTTTGGACTGGTTCGACCTTGATGAAGCTCTGCAGCAACTATGGACAAAATCCGACATTGGTAAGGAATTTGTGCTTACTGTGCTCGAGAATCTCTCCGAGGATGTTTTTGTGCGAGAAGATTCAACCGCTGTACTACGCGACAAGGATCTCAATAATGCCGTGGTCGAAATCTTCACGCCCTCTGCAAACTATGCTGGTGGTCTCAAAATTGGTGGTCAGAGGTATCATTTAAGGCGTGGGGAGGAAGGCTGGACATCGCGGATTGTTGCGCTTCTGAATCAGTGTTTACAGCAAGGCTCTAAGGACAAGACTGTATCCAGGCTTTGCGTTGCAGTTCTTGGCACACTTCGATCAGTCTTCACGTGGATCATGACTCCTGCTATCGTTGGTGCTAATGCCATGATGGCAGTATGTGACGCTCTACTGCATCCCGATACTGATGTCATTCTTGCGGCGGTCGATACGCTTCTCGCATTCTACAGTCGAACACGTCTTGAGGAGGTTGAGGTCCAAGCTCTGGTACACCCGCTCTGCCACCCAAATAGTGCTGGGGTCCTGGAGCAAGTGTATGGCAACTCAATCGTCGGTCCTGAAGACATGCTCAATCCCAGATACGTTATCTCGAAGAAGCTTGCAGAACTGTTGTATCACTTGACATCCTGGCTTACACAATATGAACCGCCGAAGGATACTGATACAGTACCCTTTCTGAAACTGCTTGTTAATGTTGCTCGCCATGACAGTCTTATCGTCTCTATTGCAGCCATACATTCCTGTGACAAGCTATTGCAAAGCAGCTGGCGTCGAACCGAATCTGTGCAAGCATGCATACAGCCTATGCTCCAGATGGCCATGCAGAGAATTATTGCATATGACATGCTTCCAAGGGCTGAAGATGAGCCCGCAGTTATGTTTGTCAATGAAGAGATCGAGCTGTACCCGGAGAGACAAGGTTTCTATGCAAATTATCGCCGATTCTGCTTTTCCATCATTGAAGCGGTGAGCTATGTCTTTCTGCAAGATGCTCTTGAGTTTATCCTGTCAGCTGTGGATGGAGAATTAGCAGAGGTTACTCGGATTGACCAAGCAGAAGACATGATTCATTACACGAGGTTATCAGCAAACATGCTACGAGCGGACGCAATGTACTCGGTGATCGATGGCGCTTTCAAGGGTATTGATCGATGGTGTCACAGCAATCAGCAAAGCGACGAGCAGCAGACATTAATAAAGCGGAACGAACTCCTTGGTCGGGTTAAAGAATGGTCTACACGAACACTAGAGCAGCACCGCTTTCGAGATCCGTGCATAACTTTGAGACAGATTAAGACTGCAGTTGAGACATCAAGCAGGACCTTGAAATCTGACACGGAATTTGCGTTCAGCGTTCTGCAACATATTGTCACGTCTTTCCAAACTCCTCCGATAGACAATACGGCGCTCAGTGATGCACAATCAGAATTGCAATCATATGCGACGGGCGAGCTACGGCGATTGTGTTCGGAGCATGCCACATACTTCGTCACGTTCTATGATCAGCTCGAGACAAAGTTGGAACAAATCACGGCTAGTAATGCTGATCCTAAGGTTCAAATGGACCTGAGGTCTATTCTCCTATTGTTAATAGAGCACGCCGAAGGTATAGATAGAGCTGTACGCCAGGAACGTCTGCGATCGTTTATTGAGCCTCTTGCGTCGGCATGGCAGCAACGGGAACCGGAATTGTCCACTTTCGATACCTATATCAGATCACAAGCCTTCGACCAGGTTGGACCATTTACGGCACGAGAGCGGGCAAATGAGCAGGCAGATTGGGCCGTTGTTGCTTTGAGTTCAGATGCGCAGCCAATACAGAATGCTATGACACAAGCATTCCAGAGATTACCACTACGAGACACTCGAGTATTGCTCAGCACTTCAACCGACCGGCTAAGAGAGGGATCAGAGACACATGCCATGGTCTGCGAGATCTGGCTACCGCTGCTTCTACCAATAGTCAGCAACGTCCTACGCCTAATAAGCTATAATCATCAACTACACGACCCCTCATCCTGGCCCAACATCACCTCTGACCAGCACACTACCATTCAACGTATCCTTCGCGACCGCTACTGGCAATCAGGTATTTCAGGTGGCTCAATGCACGACTTCCACGCCCATGTCAAGGCCACAAAGTCCACACTCGAAGGCTTTGCCTCCTCCGTCCGTGGCCGCATTCGTGTCAACCTCGAAAACTGCTACAGTATCATCCATACTCTTGGCCGTCTCGGCTCGCACTTCTACGGCATTAACGAGCTCCCTCAGATGATCTCTACCGCTCTCCTTGTCTCTTCCAGCCATCTTTCCCCTCACCACTTCGGCCAACTCCTTTCCATGCTTCCCAAACTCATCGGGGAATGTCCAGCCGAGGATCGCGGCCACTTCCTCACCCCTGTCCTCTCCGAACTCCTTCGCCAAATCGACAGCAAGTGCACACCAGAATGGGACAAGATTGCCCAACGCGCCTCCTCGTCCACCTCCACTCAAGATCAGCAAGAACATGACCTTGCAGCTAACGGCGATCTCTCCGATGAAATGCGAGACGAGAGTGTATTACGGCAAATGACGTACAAAGCTGTCAACATGGTGACGCTCTGGATCGATCCAAACCGCGAACTCAAGCTCTCAGGCTCAAAGCGAGTGGTTAATCACCTCTCCTCGTCAGCCTCGATGCGTGACTTCATCCTCTCATCCCCCACGATCCTCGAACCACTTCTCCTCTTCTGCACCCACGCAATTAGCTACAAAGACACGAAGAGTTGCGCCACGATAGTCTCGTCGCTGCATCGCTTCGTGGCCGCCTTCTCGACCGAGGTACATCTCCAGGGTGCTGATGCCATGGCAGTGAGGGAGTTTATCAGCCTAGAAATGATGAAAGCAAGTATCAACAGTTTGAACGACGGCTATTTCGCGGATTATCATGGGAATGTAGCGATTTTGATCGCAGAGATATGGTTGAGTTTTGGATTGCCAGCGCACATCGCGGCGACAGAGACAAGCCCGGCTATTAATCGGCCGGCTTGGACAGATACACCACGGAACGTGCTGCTTAGTATTCCTGGCATTGACCCAGCGAAAGTCGATCGCGCCGCCCGAGACCTCACTGATCTCGGACTGGCCGGGTCGGGGCGGAAATTCAAGGCCATCATCCTTAGACTTCTTGAGAACGTCAGAGGTGTGCGGGTCAGTGAGTTAGGCAAGATCGATAACAAAGCGGAGAGGAGCGGGTTGTTGGAGAAGTATAAACAACGGGATGCGCTGGGCATGCAGGGTGTCGAGGATGAGGGAAGGAGGAACGGGGAGAGTGATGGTGTCGACTTGGGCGGTGTGGCAGATATGTTTGCTTAGGATGGCAACAGTATAAACGCGAAATACGAACATGGGAAGTGGCATAACTGTGGCTCTCAGGGCTCCGAGATGGTGATGGAGAGAGTCAATGGGAATATTAATTGGGGTTGGCAGAAGAAGAAGGAAGAGAAGTGCAGGTGGTATGTTCAAGGGTAGGGGATGGTATGCTTGAGATCTATGGTAGGAATCATAGTGTAAGGTATATGCTTGCCAGCATTGTCAGTGTATATGTCGTCGTTGAAAAGAGGGTGGTCGGATTGTGGTCAGCCGGCTTAGACGCAAAGTTCACATACTATAGACGCAAAATTTAGTGCCTCAGCAGCCTCTTGTTCCTCACCATATACAGAGTCGGCTTCTGTGCTCGTCTCGATAGCGTGTATTCTGCATGCTCACAGCAAGAAACTATTGACCACTGGCGGGCCATCATTTCAGTATGCAAAGAACTCGGTGTTATATGCCTACACGGCTTATGTACAAGTAAAATGCGACTGCTCTGGAGTCATTGCAGTGACTGGCTTTTACATCTTCTCAAAGTTGTCAAAGCTGTCCGCCGTCTTTCCTGGCAGTCGTGCTTGCTCCGAACAAGATACTTCTCCTCGAACGCCTTAATGCTGCGCTTTCAAGACACATCTCGAAATTCCATTCACGCACCACTCTTCTTGATATTTGTTGGCCGCTTTTCGCCTCTATCACTGCTTCGTCGCTGCTGGCGAATAAGCAAAAGTCGGTCTCACAAACCTGCATCGCAAAGCATTAGCACGCATCCTTTAGCCTCCCTCCCAACTGGCGAAGGTTCCCCAAACTTGCTAACTCACCTCTCCGAGTTCATAACACTAGTCTGACTTCCCAACAACTCCTTCTCTCTCGCTTGATCAGCATAGTGCCGTCGCACCTGATCTCGATCTTCCTCCGCTTGTAATAGTGGTGTGATGTGTATTCTGCTCCACATCTTCTCACGTGCTAGCTCGTGTTTCTCTCGCTGGCCGATGAAGATCTGTCGCCAGCCGTAGGTCATTATGAGGCCGACGCCGAGCATGTAGTAGACGGGTTTTAGACCGCGGACGGGGATGTTGCGCTGCAGGTGGTAAGTTAGCTCTCGTACCCTATGATTCGAATTCGGTATCTTTGATGGCTGAGGAGGAGGATAGAGTAGTCTAGAAATGGTCTGAACGACTATGTTTGGTGATATCGACCTTCGCATAGGGCTCGTGAATTTGATGTGCTCGGGGGAGTTCCTACTTTGTATTGGACGGCTTCGTAGCCGCCCACAGGCGGCATATCCTGAGGCATGGTGGGTGGTCGTCTGATCAGTCAAAAGAGTGAATATTCGTGCTTGGCCTCCTCGTCGACTCGAGATATTGAGCTTCAGAGTGTTTGCAGTTGCTCTTGATCGAGCTCCACACTTTGCGGGAGGTCGATAAGGCTGAGGAAGCTGGATCCTAGCCTCGTCTGAAGTCATTAGCTTATCGGCACGTGCTCTCCCGGATACGAAACCCAGTGAACGTCATGGGCACATTACACATCATCCCTAGTGCGTGAACATATAGAAAGTTGCCATCGTTTTGCTTTGACTATACTCGAACACAGGATTCTTAAAATAACGAGCTACAGTTACTAGCTAAGAAAGACCGAAAATTTCCAATCAATCTCTCTTTCTCTAATCATTACCACAAACCGTCAACCATGGTCCGCCACAAGAAAGACGCCGCCGGCCATAAATCCAAGAAATATAGCGCCAACCCCCGCCACACCCCCCGTGCTCAAAGAGATAACACAGACCCTTCCGCCGAACTCACAAACTTCACACCACCTCCTTTCAAAGCTGCCTGCTGGGACTTCAACCATTGTGACAGCAAGCGCTGCAGCGGCAAACGCCTCCAACACTTCGGACTTTTGCGTCCTCTCGCCATCGGCCAAAAACACTCCGGCGTCATCATTTCTCCCAACGCCAAAACCATCCTTTCACCCGCTGACACTCCACTCCTCGAGCAGTATGGTGCGGCAGTAGTAGAGTGTAGTTGGGTACGAATCAAGGAGGTTCCATGGAGTAAGATCGGCGGGAAATGCGAGAGGTTACTGCCGTATCTCGTTGCGGCGAACCCAGTGAACTACGGACGGCCATGGCGACTCAACTGTGTTGAGGCATTAGCGGCATGTTTTATGATTTGCGGGAAGGTTGAGTGGGCAGAGATCATACTCGAGCATTTCCCTTATGGTCAACCTTTCCTTGAAATCAATGCTTCTCTATTTAAGCGCTACGCAGAAGCAAACGACGAGGAAGGCGTGAAGAAGGTTGAAGAGAAATGGCTCAAGCGGTTAGAGAAGGAGTATACAGAAAGCAGGAAGGAAGGCACAGACGAGAATGGGGAGGAAGTAGATGCATGGGCTGGGGGCAACGTCAACAGACGAGAGCTACTAGAAAGTGACACCGAGGACGAAGATGAAGACGACGGAGACGGAGATGACGAGGACGATGACGACGAAGACAACGACGAAGACCCCTCGATGCCCAACCTCCAACCTGGTGTCCCGTTGGCATTACCTCCGACATCCGACGATGAAGACGAAGCCGCCGAAATGGCTGAAATTCGGCGTAAGATTCTGGCCTCAAAACCTTTTCAAAACCCCAATCCCAACTCTCCCTCTCCCTCTTCCAATGTTCCCCAAGACGCATCCAACAAAGCCGCAACCCAGAAACACGTGCAAGCCGCCAAGAATGCCAATGCCCTAGCGTCGACTTCCGAACCACCAGCTCCGCTCCTCTTAGACGCCGACTCAGACGCCGAGTCAGGTTCCGCCGACAACGACGAGGACAACGACGGGTACGACGAGTTCGATCAGATAGCTAATGCCACGCCGGTAACGGATCGGACAGGCATCACGGCAAAGGAACGGTCCAAAAAACTTGAGAGACTAGCTGGTTCACGTGCTGGCAATTCCGCGTCATTTTCACGCACAGTTGTGAACGCGCCACAGAAGTGGTAAGAGAAGACGAAAATTTTCATGAATTCTGATTTGTTGGATGAAAGAGACTAGAGTACACACTTTCCCAACATGTTAATCTGGTTTCTCCTGAGAAACTCAGTGAAACATGTCGGATTTCAAAGAGAAAATAAGGAAGTCTTGCCTCCCCTCCCTCTCGGTCGGGAGCGGTCCAATTGGACTCGTCCGCTCCCCTTGCCTGCTTTCTTGTTACAACCCTCGCCACCAGCCTATCCCACTTTTACAGTAGCTTGAGCATCCCGTCTGTTAAAATAGTACTACAAACCCCCTGACACGCCATCCCGTACACGGGCAAATCACCACTGTGAACACGTCCTGTAAACCATGTCACCAGAAGGTATTTTCCAACGTGACCTCACAGAGGTGATGTTAATAAGCTCGCCCTTCGGCCCAGAAAATCTGACTTTGGAACTGCATCCCAACACCCAGCAGACAAAGATCCTGCTCTGCCCGACCATAGCCGGACCTGCCTCTATCAGGCGGCGAGGGCGCTCGCGCACGCACACCTCTGCCGGCACGCAAACGGCGGGGAGACGTCGTTGCCGACGCACTGCTGCTCGTGCTTTCACGCCCTGACGACGACGACGACGGCGTGTTCGCGTAGCCCGGGCTACCTGCTCGGTCCCGTCTCCTCGTACGCCTGTTCGCGTGCGGCCCATCCGCTGACCTATCTGACAGCGGCGGCGTCCTCGCTTCTGCCACCAGGCTGCCGCTCGCGTCAGATCGCGCTGAGACGGTGCGGGAGCTGAAGTGGCGCGCCGTCGAGGTATTTGTGCTGCTCCGCTGTCTCCTGTCGTACGGCAGAATGGCTTCGGCCGCCTGCTGTTGGCGCTGATGTAGTATCCATCGTCCCATTGGCTGCTCTGGTGAAGACCCCGGGCTTGGCAGGTAGTGTACGTCTTTCTGGTCGTTGCGTTTTTGCCACGCTAGAACCATGCCTGGCGTGTCTTGTTGGTGATGCTGTCTTTGTGGCTGTGAAACCGGGGAGTGTGGTGGTTGCCCCATTTTTTGACTGTAATGGGTGAAGTCTTCGATAGATGAAGTTGTGAGTGTCAGAGCTGGGGTTTTTTGCGTTCTACGGAGGTTCACGTAACGATGGTGCCCTCGCTGGGCTGGTTTCTGCTGGAAAGCTCGTCATGTACTGCCCTCAGGCGAGAGTGTTCAACGATTTTTATGCTCAGCTTCTTCTCACGAGGAGTTGAAGCAGGTAGGATCTATGGAAGGTTGATGGGAGGAAATGCATTGCTCTTATATCACATGAGCCGCCCCGAGTCACCAGTGTGGTCTGTTCCTCAGACATGAGTCCAAACGTGTACACGACTCCATCTTATTCGCCCTTAGTCAAGTGTGTGAAAACGCCGTGATGACAATCATCTAGAATGCATTGTTTAGGACCCCATTCTCCGGGGAGCCCGGATGAAATTGTCATGTCCAGCGAGTCATTGTTCGCCCAGTACAGATATTCCCCACATTCACAACTTGTCAGAATGATCACAGCCGTGATTTTGGGTTGTAAGAAGCTCAACTGTGATGAGTGGACAATAACCAATGAGTAGAGACAAGGGGTCAAGCCCCCGTCACGTGCCCATCTCTCATGCCGTGCTTCCTGACACACCCACTGTCATTTGACGTAGTCAAGGACTTTCTAAGTGGTCCAACGCCCTTGTCTTGGATCCAGTAAGTCAGCCTCGAGGTTGGTCAAAGGTGTGAGCATGAAGCCTGGTCCAGTCGTTTCCTCTTGCTGAACGGAATTGACTTTGACGATACTGATCGACAGTCAGGCTGCTTTGCAGAGAAGATGTGTATTGGGAAGGTGTGAACGTATAAGTAGCCTGCTGTAGCCGTCGTTCCGTCTGTCAGGATGTAAGTATGGTGTCGGCGTTGCGGACTGGGATATCTGGCCATTGGCTCAAGGTTGTCTCCCCAAATCCTCCCAACCACCGTTGAATGCTGCATCACCTGCACCATACATCTCAGGGTCTTCAATGGCATTGTCAAAGTTGCTGTCACGAAGCATTTGCTCGAATTCTTGTACTGTATATGGATAAAGTCCGTAGTCCATTGTTGGGTCTTGTTGGAAAGGCTGAGTAGGCAGCATCTCAGGCACGTCCCGAACAGGAGGTTGGAAATGTGTAGCGATGGACTGCGGAGCCGGTTGGTTGATTGTTGATGGTGGAGCAATGGCCTGTTGCATGTTCAGATGTGCTGACTGGCCCATTTGAGAAAAATCTTCCTCGCTTGGGACGATTGTTGAGTGTGGCTGTCGTTGGTGATCGTACACCTTGACTGTTTGCTCTGCTTCTTGATCATCAGCCTCGGATGCGTCGGAGGATGTGTTCTTCAGTTGTCTAAGATCTACGGGCGGGGCGTTTGACATTTCAGCCATAAAATGCTGATTGGCCTCCTGGAGAATGCTTCGGCAGAGTTCCGCATCTCTCTCAGCAGTAGTGTCAGACTCAATTCGTAGTTCACGACGCACACGTGCCAAGACGGCTGGCAATCTGAGCTCGCTAAAGCGGAGAAAGCGCTCAAGGACCTCGTGGGCAGGACCTCTATAGTCTGTAAACAGCGTCACATTAGTATCTTGCCAAATTAACCAGGTTAGTGTCTGAAGAGCCTTACATGGATCAATCTCTCTCCTTTGTCTAATGCCTGGAAAGACAGTGTCGAAAACCTGAAACCAGTATTCTTCTCTATCCTTACCAACTTGATTGCGGTTGCGGAGGCCGAGCTCTTCCTGGTATTCCGGTAGGATCTTCTGCTTGTCGAGTTCTTTGACTTCACAAGGCACAAGCTGTCGTTGGTGATCTCGTAGCTCGGCCGGCGACTTGAAGATGTTCTGACATCTCGGACAACAGTGTGGTGGCGGGCAGTGGTTGCGTTGCAAGTGCTGTCTACGTAATCGTCAATATTACTCAAACACGTCAGGCCGGTCGTCTAGGGCTCACTTCAAGTATGCTGTCTTCACCGAATTCCATGTGGAACACACGTGATAAGCTGGGTTTATTTCTCCAAATTGGATGTTGTCGAACTTGTTGAAGGGACATGCTAACGGGCGGTCTTTGAGAGGGGTCAAATCAGGCTTCGGGCCTAATTTTGGTTGTTTGGGTTTATTGTTTTCATCTTCTTCGTCAGATTCTCGTGGCCTCTTGGTACTACTAGTGGTCGACAAGCTTGGAGAAGGTTGCCGATGAAAGCTTGTTGATGATGGCCTCCTGGAAGCCGGCCGACGTTCTGACTGTCCATTGGTTGCGTGTTGTTTTGCGCCCTGCATACGGTCTCGAGTATATTGGTCCACAAACTTCTTCCAGAGGTAGATGAGCATTTCAACAGGTCTCTGGATTTCTTGTGACTCGCTCTCAGCTATGTCGCTTAGTGCAATGTCTGCTTCGAGCGCCACAGAGTTGGTATAGATACTGTGCGTGCTGGAAGCTGGCATCACATCCGACATGGTCATCTGCGAAAATGCCGAGACTGAGTGTGCAATCTCAGAACCGATGTCATCGTCGTCCTCGCGTAGGTCGATGAACTGGCTGGCAGGTGGTCGTGCAGTCTGTTCGACATCACCATCGCCATCTTCTGCATCATACAACAAGATTCTTCGTTCAATGGGCTTGGATCTCAAGGGTAATGGCAAAAGTGATTGTACAGGTGGAGGAGAGGACGGGTCGTCTGGGTCCCCATGCATGACAGCCATATGATTGGAGAGCTCGGATTCGTTGATGAATCGTCTTGTACAACCAGGTTCTTGACAGCGGTAAGGCTCGTCATTGCCTCGATTTGGTGCAGAATTGGTCTTCTGCTGCTTTGGTTGATCTTCTTCTGGAGTGCGCGCCATTCTAGCGTCTCGCACGCCGTAGTTTGCTGGTTCGCACAGTGTCTTCTCGTCGTTGAGAGAGGCATCCATTATGTGCAAGTTGAGCTTCTCGTTGATGCTTGTTCCAAGTTTGTCTTTTGTCGTCTGCGTCGAGTCATCCTGAGGCCGACGCGCAATGCGCTCTATCATGCCAACGTCTGCTGAATGTCGACGGAGAGATGCTTGCTGGCGCTGGATGTCCGCTGCTTATGAAAAAGTCTCACCGCCACTTAGCTTAGCTTATTGTGCAAACGTTGGGTCCTAGATTTGCGTTTAGCTGCGAGTTCGCCCGTGTTCCGACATCTGTTCACAGTGGTGAGCTCGCAGCTGTGACTTTATTGGTCCACTTTATTGATGCTGATTGGTTCGTGTGTCGCCTCAAACAAAATTGATGTTGCTTGTTCACGTTCATCTTGACCAGGTCAGGCATAGATAATTGAGCTTGGATAGATGCTTTCGAACGATTAATGGCTGCTTTATTTTAGGCATTGTGGGATGAATGAAGCGAGCACTTGTACATAAAAGTCATTGATCTGGACTCCAGCTACTCATAAGGAACATGGCACACGAGCAAAACGGTTGGATAGAGGCCAGAGATCGGTACACTCAGAGAATGGGATCGTCCGACAGTCACACGCGCTTTGCTCTTAGCAAGAGCGTGAAACTGGGGAATGTAACTTAGCGGAAAGAACAAAATTCAATGTGTCAGCTAAGTCAGTAGGCTAATTCTCGCATCACTTTTGGCGGCCGCCTTGACGGGCCGGTAAGGTGGTTCGCAGCTCTCGGGGTGCAGCGCTACATCACCTCAGCGAACGCAAAATCAGCAGGGACGAGAGAGCGTTGCATGTCGGCAAAGGCATAGAGGCCTAGCATCATGCCTGTGAACTGCATGCCAATGGGGGGCTCCGCGACCATGGCCGACATCGCGATTTCTCCGACCCACTTGATTCTCGCAGAGCCTCCCCTTTTGTCTCCTCCAGCAGCCTCCTCGAAGCCGAACCGATAGTGCATTTCCTGACATTCGATGAAGAGCACAACATCGGCATCGTTCGTTTCGAGTTCAACCGATATTGCATCCGCATCTGCAGGGGTAAAGTGGATTCGTCTACGACCGTCCGCATGTCCTCTCACGCCAATGCTGCTGCAAGTGAAATAATTCATATAAATGCACGTCCCGGCCTCAGCATTACTGGAAGAGCCTGGTTGGAATGACAATTGCGTCTTCCACACACATTGCCTATGCAGCTGTTTCCTGAATAGCGCAGTTGGACTCGCTGGAGAAGTGAGCTTGTATGGTCCGCCATACAATCTCAGATACCCAGCACGCTCGGTGAGACTCGAATCTGCATGCGCTTTCAACGGAGTATTCTTGCGATACCATCCAGGTTGCAGTTGTGAAGATTCGAAGTTGTCGCGCCACCTCTTGGGCTGGTCGTAAACATAAAGGCCCCTAGCAGTGCATTTAATCGCGAGTGGCTTGCCCGCATTGAATCGCGGCCAACCATCTTCTGTCCACGTCACAAGCTGGAGAAACGTTTCCCGACCTGAAAATTGCCACGTTAGCTGATTTGGTTGGCGCAGCAGCTAAGACATTTGCTGTAGCTGAACAGGAAATTCACTCACCAAAGTTGGAAGGCAGCCAGCCAGAGTCGGTTTTGATGGGGCGAACGGCAAGACAGACTGCGAACCAGCGACCGTCGACATCTTCGATCAAGTCACAATGGCCAACATTCTGAACCTCTTCGTCTGTGGTGTTTCTGAGAACAGGATTCTGTGGGCACTCCTCCCAAGGTCCGAGAGGTCCAGTTTTGCTTCTGAAAACACATTCACTGTGGCCATCTTCAGTGCCGCCCTCAGCTGTGAACAGATAATAATAATCGCCTTTCTTGAAGATGTGTGAGCCTTCCGACACACCGTTGCCGACGGTTGATTCTCGAATCAACGTAGCTTTCGAGAGTGAATTTCCAGTTTCCATGTCAACCTCACAAACATGAACGGCGAAATTCTTCAACTTTGAATCTGGATCTCTATTTACTTTCTGGTGTGTTGTAGACAGGTACACTTTGCCATCGGTGTCCCAGAACAAGTCTTGATCGAATCCTGGTTGGTCAAAATACACCGGATCTGACCACGAATCAGAATCCCAGATATCCTTCGTTTTGACATAGAAGCCTCGAGGCCAGGCGCGTTCTTCGCTAGCCTGTGGCCTGTACTTATCCCAAACGCATGTAGTAAGGTAAAAGCAACCATCATGGTGTCTCAGCGTGCACGCCCAAACACCACCACCCGGTTCAGGAGCTTTAATGTCAAGTTGGGATTTCCGAGTCAAGGCGTGTCCGATTAGCGTCCACTGAATTAGGTCGGTGCTGTGGTAAATTGGAGCTCCGGGTGTGTATTCAAATGACGAAGTGGTCAAGAAGTAGTCTCGTCCTACACGAACGAATGACGGATCAGGATTGAAGCCAGGCAAGACTGGATTGATGAAGGTCTCGTCTATTGCTGAGCGTGAGAGCCTACGAAGCGCTTGCTGATGAAACATTCTGACTGTACCGTCGTACGCTTGATGTCTGATGCTGATCAATTCTTTTCAGGGAGCCCGGACCCAGGCGAATGTAATCGAGTTATTATACCACTATTGTCCAGCATACGTAGGCTTCGAAGCTCGCGCGGAAGTGTTGTGAAGCGATAAGCAGTGCCATGCTGAGCTCCAGAGCCGTTGTTCCTTCCGTGACGCTTGCCTCCAAGCCGTAAACAAGGGTCCTGTGAGCTGCGGGGAAGTCCCCACAAATCTGCAGATGTTGAGTGCACAGCTGGCTGACTGATAGCCATGTTGTTTCCGCATTCAGCGGAAGAGTCGCTTGTGCATCGTCTTTTTGGTGCAACACCATTTGCTGCTTCATGCCTGAGTACCTGCTTCACAGTTACCCCACATGTTTGAAGCAGGAAGATCCTGGCGCTTTAGCGAAAAACAGTTGTCATGAGAGAAAGGTAGAGTATCTGTCAGATTCCGCGATGCATCTGCTAGAATCGCCACAATGGACAAACCTCTGCAACGTCTAGGTTCTACTAACTAATGTATTTCCCAAGCTAGCACAGGGGAGAAAAAGAGAAAAAAAAAATTCGTGGCATGAACCAGTTTTCATGGTGTGGGGTATTGCACAGCTCTGTCCCAGTGGTTCAGGTGTTCATATGGGCTTCTAAGCCATGCCTCTAGCTCGTGCAAGAAAAGTCGAGCGTTTTCCTGGCCGAGAAATTCCTTAAGCAACTCCTCAGCTTGTCCAGCGCTTCCCTTTAGATCAATGGATTTGAGGATAGCGACAATGTAGTCGAGAAGAAATTCAGCGTTGCTAGCTCTTCGGTCAGCTCGCGCGAAAGAGGGTGCATCTGAATTGAGGAAATTAAAGACCCCAAGCTCCCGTCTGATCCACTTCTTCGCTCTTACAACGAGATGTTCGTCTCTACCAAAGGCAGCCGGCGTCAAATTCTGGTATCTGCTGATTCTGTTCGAGCCAACGTAAAGAGAAAACAGCTTGCGCTCGTAGACACTCTTGCGAAATCGAAGAGCCTGATCAGGTTGTGTGTCTCTGGTTTCACGTGTTCTTCCATCGCAACGAGGTCGTCTTGGACGCTGTCGCAGGGAGACAGCGGGTCTTATGGACGGCTTCTTCGAGCTTGCGGGCTCATCGTCCAGGTAGAAGGTTCTTTTGGGACCAGTCCGGCTGTCGAAGTACTGAATGGCTCTCACTTCGCGTTTGCATAAGGGACAAGTTCTCTTCTGCTGCAACCATGTTGCAAGGCATGAGAAATGAAACTGATCATGTTTGCAGGGTAGAGCGATTGCATTGTCAGGTACTCGGTCGAGGCAAATCACGCAGATTGCAGGTGTGAACTCGTCCAGTCTTGCTTCGGTGCTTGCAGAAAGCTCAGTTGGAGCGCACGACGCCTCCTTGGAGGGCTCTACATCATCATGTTCCGGATCTGCACTCGCCATGTACCAATGGCAATGCCTAAGAACTCGGGTTGGTGGTGGTGGGGGAAAAACAAGCAGTGATAAAGATAAAACGATAAATGATGAGATATGCAGTGGCGTACACTACAGCGGCCTCGCTGTGGAGCCTTAGGCGCCTCAGGGTGATCGTCTAGCGCTGCCTGCAGTGGCGCCAAATCCAGCGCGCCTGCCCGAAGTCAGGCAAAAGCACAATATCAGAGCAAGGCAGTTAGGCAATTCAGACAACATTTTCTCAATTGACTCACTGCTTGCTAGCTGACCTTCATCGAGCAGCACGACAATGCTATCATGCTGACGGGAACTGTGCAACGAACGTCAGAGTGACTGTCAAGGCTCGCGCATGTGCCGTTACTACAACATCCAAGTGTTCTCGTGCGCCCGCGACTGCGCCCGTCGCTGTCTGTGGTCAGAATGAAGTCCAACCATACCATCAATGGCCTCAAGCGATGGTCTTGCAAGACCAAAACCATTCCCGATATTTCTGCCATCAAGAACATCCACGTCTACGACTTCGACAACACCCTGTTCTCCAGTCCATTACCCAACCCCCAGCTGTGGCACTCTACCACTATAGGCCTACTGCAAGCGTACGAGGTATTTGCTCATGGAGGATGGTGGCACAACCCGGACATTCTTGCCTCCACCGGTGACGGTCTGGAGGCAGAAGAACCCCGAGCTTGGAAGGGCTGGTGGAACGAGGTCGTGGTGTCGCTGGCAGAGACTAGCATCAAAGAAGAGGATACCCTGACAGTTCTGTTGACCGGTCGCGGCGAAACCAATTTTGCGAATCTCATTAACAGAATTGCTGATGCGAGGCACTTGGACTTTGACCTGGTTGTGCTCAAGCCAGAGGTCGGCCCACAGCAGCAACAGTTCGTCTCCACCATGGAGTTTAAGCAAGCCTTCCTGAAAGATTTGGTTTTTACATACAGATTTGCTGATAACATACGAATATACGAAGACCGCGTCAAGCATGTGAAAGGTTTCCGAGACTACATGGAAAAGGTCAACAAAGCCTTCTCATCCTCCGACCCTGATCGACAAGCCTCCGAACGAACGTCTCCTTGTGCAGCTGAAGTGGTTCATGTCTGTGAGCTCAAGTCGAGTTTGGATCCTCAAGTCGAGGTCATTGCGGTGCAGCGTGCCATCAATCGTCACAATGAAGCTATAAAAACAGGCGGCCCGAATCCGACGAGGGCGCCGGAGAAGTTCTTTAAGATTTCCGAGCAGTTCTTGTATTTTGGCTACTTGATCAGTCAGTCAGACTCAGCCCGGCTCATCACGCTGTGCAATGCTCATGCTCATCTGATCGATTCCGGCGAGGTAAAGTACATGGCCTCAAGCATCCTCATCGCACCATTCTACCCGAGAAAAGACCTTCTTGAAAAAGTCGGAGGTCGAGGCAACAAGGTTACATGGCAAGTCACTGGCGTTGCAAAGTTTGAGGACAGGATATGGGCGGCTCGAGTAACGCCGGTCAGCGACAAGCAAATCCATACCCAAGATGATACTCCCATGGTTGTCCTGGCCATTAGGAAAGGCTCCAGACAGATTGATGCGCAGCGAATCAAGAACTGGCAGCCACCGGGGACGGAGAAACAATTCATTTTCGAAACCGTTGTTGGTGATAAAGTCATGCTGAAGGTTGAGGAAGCTGACGAGGGCGCTCTTGGAAATCGCGGCAACCGCAAAAACAATCGATACGCTTTGAATAATCACAATAAGCGGAAATTTGGTCAAGACGACAGCAGTTTGGTGAACAAGGAGAATCAACCACAGAATCATGATTCGACACGAAATGAAAACACATGGGCTCATGTTGCGCAAGGAAACAGAAGCAATCAGCAAGCTGGCACCCGTTCCTTTCAGAAAACCCAGAAGAAGTTCGACAAACAACGAAGTCACAACCAGTTCAACAATAACCACAACTCTGCTATTAACTCCAATGCGCCTCCTGCTCAGTCACTAGCGGCGCAGAGCCAGGCGAACACGCCCAGGCAAAGGGGAACCGGTACGCGGAAGGGCGGTAGAAACGGAGGTCCTGGAGGTTACAAGAGTTTGGATGATTATGGCGGGCCTGGCTTTGATGGGGCCAATGATGCACAGAACGGAAACAATGCAGCTGCCGCTGCCGGCGCCATGGTCATGAATTATTGAGTGTTCGGTGCGTACAGAGATGTATTAATACTGTTCGGGAATCTTGTTAGAACCGTTAGGGAACGAGCGACTAGTGGATAGACATTTCAGGCGTTGAGGCGCTTCCTCAGACGTGGCTGTGCACAAAGAGTGGAAATGTACATTGTACAGTTCTGCTCAGTGGGGCAGGGGCCAGTGAGAAAGGACTTGACAGCCTTGCCCCACGTAATGCTATTTCTATCGGAAGTCGGAAGCAAATGATGGTGCGAAATGGTACTCAGCTGACATAGCATTACGCGAACCAATCATGCTGTGGAACGCGCATGTTACCAGGGAAAGGCGAGGCTTTGCAGTTTCGGCTAGATCAGCGGCTGTGGCTTGACTGGTGATCAGGTCGCGGAAAACTAGCTCGGACGTCTCTGTGACAACAGGCACCTCGAACATGCGCTGCCTTGAGAATCATAAGCAGTTGGCTTCGTGCAGTTCTGAACCGTCATCGTCGTGTCAATTGTGAGAGATGCCTTTAGAATCAAGTGATCATTGTTGATGTCAAAGAAAAATAGTACTCAGGTCCGAAATAGTGACGACGTTAACAATTTCCATGCAGGATGCTTCGATGACTGCACCGTCCTTGATGATCGCCCAAGGAAGCCTTCGGATAGACATCATCAGCGAATGGCAATGCAGCAAATGATTGGCTGCAGGTAAGCATGGAGACCCTCCAAACTCTGGAGACCTTGCAACCACCATCCAACAATGACGTCGAGGCGCGCTCATTTTCTTTGCGTTTCGCAGCTGTTTTCAGATGCCCAGTTTGAGGAGAATTTGCTCTTGTTGAGGCCTTGCATCGAGCTCTGCTCCGTCTTCCGAATCTTCCATTACGCACCACCATTAGCTTGCTTGAAGTTTCTCGCACTTTGCGTCGCTCTTGCCACGACTTGTTGCCAGACGTCACTCCTGCCAACTGCTCTTCTTAAGCCCTTTGCTCTCAACGACATCCTTGGCCTTCTACATACCACTACTACTGTACAAGTTCTGCGCAACTATTAAGCGACACCTCATCGAGTCTACTCACATCTCCAGTACTCTACAAGCACAGCAGTCGCAATGGCCAACATGCTGCAACTCGCCCTTCGAGGCGCTGAAGTGAGTGCAAACAGCTTGCTTGAACTGCCAACAGCAAGCTAACAGTCATAGTTCCTTTTCACCCTCCTCATCATGGCCCTTGTCGGCAACATGATTGCCTCAGCGGTCGCTGGCAATCCGTCACTCATCAACTACGACATGTTTGTAGCGGTATTCGGCATGCTCACGCTCTTCTACCTCATCGCTATTTGCTTCCGAGAACAATTCACAATCCACAAGTTTGTTCCGGCTTCTTTGGACCTCCTCAACGTTCTCTTCTACTTCTGCGCCGCAGTTGCCATGTCTGCCGAGCTTGGTGCTCACAGCTGCAGCAATTCCGTAAGCTACATTTCTCTAATATCCACCACATATCCCCAAACTAACATGTTTCGCAGGACTACACTGAATCCAACCACATCACCAATGGCTCTAACGACACCGCCGGCCGATGTAGAGAGGCTCAAGCAACCACTGCCTTCCTCTGGTTTGCCTGGGCCTGCTTCGTGGTTTCCTTGTTCCTCACCCTCACTGCCTCTGGTGGTGTCAACATGCGAGGTCCACGACGCGGCCCGAACATGTCTCAGGTTTAGAGTGCTGAGGTACATGACGACGAAAACCCAAACAACTATAACGAATGCAAATTACCTCATCAGTCTTCATTTGAGGATGATGGCCGGTGGTCATACGATGGAGACACAATAAGGCCATCATCACAACGATACCCCAGCAAGCAAGGAGACGGACAGTCATCACGGGAGGATTGAATTATTGATTGATTGATCTGGTGTTTTACGAATGGGAAACAAGAGCATCAGCGATGGTGTTCATGATGTACACGACTCGAAACAGTTCTGGATATGACCGTTTATGGAAGTTAGTTAGTACAGCTATAATAATGTACAACATGATACCCCATGGAGCCCTCGCCTTTTTGTGCTATAATGCTTTGCTACTGACTCTACCAAATTTATGTTAAGACTGTTGGCCAGACAAGAATAGTCAGAAAGATGGATCATTTCTCATCTCAACACAAAGCATTAGCAGCACTCATCATGTGTGTTCCGAAACGTCAAGACCAGTCCTTTCATCGACAAATTTTGCAACGGTTTATATCGACCACACAATTGTGTGTTCACACTATGCTGCACTGCATATTCCAACACTTCAGAATCACGCAGAGCGCCGCTCATCTTGCGTGCTGCACCTTCCATCATGCTGCCATTCTAGCCAAGTCGCGTGCAACATCTCCAATGACCTTTTGCTTAAATTCTCTAGTCCTTCTGCGCAGTGGCGCTGCGAGTTATGGCTACACCTATGGTTGCGGCTTGTGGAAATATCTCGATAGGTGGTTCTGCTTGTTCGCTGCTTTGTATTGTGTGGTATGGTGTGGTGTGGTATGGTGTGGTGTGGTATGGTGCTCGATAGGGTCTTGTGAGGACGTTCTTGTGCAGATGGGGTTTCCTGGCGCTCTTGGAAGTGTGAGTTGTGCGGCTGGTTATTGGTTAGCTGCCTATGCAACGGGTTTAATGTCTTGATGGTGACTGTCTGGTGGCTGGCTTGAGTTGGAATCAATCGAATTCAGCCGTTGGGTAGATCCGTTAGCTTATGAGATGATGTATACTCTGGATTCGTGTAGGTATGAGGACAAAGCCTGCCTCATCCAAGCACGCCCTCGACAACCCGCCTCCTCGCCTCCGCTTCGAGTAGTTCCCTTCCGCTTCCGTCGCCTTCTGCGCTCTCCCTACTCAGCGAATAGTCCACCGCGACTTCATACGCCCTGATTACGTTTTCCTCATCAACTCTGACACCCGCCTCTGCAAGCGCTTTGATGCATTCGCTAACCCTTGATATCTCTCTTCGTGTACCTTCTTCGATACTGTCGTTCTGACTGCTGTACGCTTCACTGCTCACCGCTTCATCCAGATTGGATACGCTGAGATCTACGCCTCCCGCTTTGCTAGCCATGGCGGAGATGTGTTTGCTGAGCCAGATGTATCCGTTGACACCCAATATCACATCTATTTCGCCGCCCCCTTGCGCACCACTGTCGATCGTGAATTGTTGCCGCCTCGAGCGCACGACGCCGCCACCGCCGCCCGTGCCTGTTACTGCGAGAAATGTGCCGTTGCGGAGCTTGCCATACCGGAGACTGCGGGCGTGGAGGGTCGCGCTGCCGTCGGAATTGGATATTGATTGGACTTCTGCTACCAGTAAATCTCCCTCCTGGAAATACCTTCTCATCTGCAGCTCGTCGGTTGTCGTTCGTCGTCGTAGCGCACCGCCAGGCAGATTGATACTGCTCATCGACAACTGTGCCAGCAATGGCGCCGCAACCTCAACCTTCCACCTGCTCTTCTCCACACTCACAATCCTGCCCAGTACCAGGTCACCAATCTCGGGTGTATACCTCGCTCGCAATGGCAACACTGACAACAGTTTATTCGTAGGTGTGATCGGACCGGCCAGTGTCGATGTGATCATGGTGCTCGAGACATTTGGGTTCATAGTCGTGCCATGACCGCGCATCCAAATTGTGTCGTCAGTTATTGGTTCGCCAGGCACGACGATGCTGTGCTTTGAGACAGCGATAGAAGTCTTGCCCAACTTCAAGCGCGGGCGTTTCGAGGGCCGTTCGTCGGAGTCCGAGTCGACTGACATGCCGCCATCGGAGGCGTCATCTTCAGAGCCGTACGACGCTTGCGCCGGGGTATAGTTGTTTCCTTCGGGTACGGGTGGAAGGATTGTAAGAGCCATGGTGGCGAGTGAAGAAGGGGATAGGTGTTCTGCGAGGTTTGCTGCAGGTTTTGTCTTCTGAAACAGCGAAATAGGACTTCTCGATCAGCACCCGCAGCATGGATTTTAGAAGTGATGGTGTTCTCCACAATCTACTAAAAGTTCATGGTCTGTCTGCAGGAACATTTTAGATGGCTTATCGATTACGGATTTGGTTGCCGATTCGAGCTTCGTCTGCCTCTTGGCCAGATTACATTCTACATACCACACGTTATCCTTTTCTACCAGCTTCCTCTGCTAGAATGAGCTGGGCCTAACCAAGTTTTCCTGAGTCTGCATAACATACTTGTAACTCGGGTTACGTCTTTTTGAACAAGATACTACTCACTATCTTAAAGCAGCCTGTCAGCGTGCACTCCAATATTCCAGCTGTCACATGGCCGCCCGAACTGGTTTTAGTGGCTTGTCAATTCCTACCAGACGCTCGTACTCGGTTGAGTGAAAGATGTTCCGTAGCACAAAAAAGAACAGCATGGCCTGAGCAGGTTTCCGGACGAACTTGGCGAGAAGCTTCTTAGCGAATAAAACGCTGGGCGTAAGCATGGTCGTAGCTGCTGGACAGAAGTCTATATATACTGTCCTTGTCCTAATCTTTCTGTGCACCGCATAAGTCTTCCACAACCCTCTTCACCAGTGCCCGAGTAACCATGTCACAAAACGCTGATATTAACGAGAAAGGAAATGAATCGGTATTCGCCTTCGCCAGCTTCGCTGAGAAGTATGAGAAAGGCACAGGAGGTGCGACACGTTACGTAGCTCAGCGTCTCGTCTCAATGAGTCCACCCTTCTCAGACGGGTCTGTAGTCCTAGACAACGCTTGCGGTACAGGTATTGTCACAGAAGAAATTCAACGACACCTCCAATCAACCACTCAAGGCACCGATGGGAACATCAACGTCCAGGTTTACGGTGCTGATGCCGCACCTCCTATGGTCGAGATCTTTCAGGCAAAAGTGAAGCATGCAAAAGAAAACGGCACCTGGCCCAATCTGAAGATTGTCAGCCTTCGTACAGTCCCTGCCGAAGAGCTCGATGAGACAATCGTGCCTTCAAACTCGATCACCCACTCATATATGAACTTTGGTCTGTTCTTCTGTACTGACCCGGTCAAAGCAGCCGGGCATATTTATCGCTCACTTGCTCCTGGGGGCACTGCATTCATAACCTCCTGGGCAGATCTTGGCTACATAAACGCCATGCGCAAAACCGAAAAATCTTGCGACCCCGACAGTGCTGAACTTCGGATGCCATTCGACGAGCAGTGGGAAAACCCTGCTTACGTCAAAGAAGTGCTTCAAAAGGCTGGTTTTGAGCAGGACAACATCAAAGTTGTGCAAGAGGACAGCTTCTTTCGCGCCAAGGATATGAATGAAATGGCTTCCCTTCATACCGACCTGTTTACTATGCTGATACGGGGTCCCAAAGGCTGGGCAAGTGAGGATGCGAGAAAGCAATGGACCTCTAAGTTGATCGAGTTCCTGTCTACAGATGACCACTTTATACAAGAGGAGAATGGTGTCGCAACCAGGATGCGCGCAAATGTCGCTATTTGCAAGAAGTGACTTCCATATCCTGTGGGAATCAATCGGTAGAGCAATCCTGATTAAGAAACAGAGTGCGTTGTGTCTGATTAGCTTTAAACCTGCTGAAGCTATATATTCCTTCACTGTACCCTTCGCTCGTGCTGTTCATAGCTACTGTATAACCATTAAGTCATGTCTTCCTACCAGAAGATACAATAGACGTTCTGTCAACAGTCTTTAATCGGTCGCAGCTTTAGCCTCAGAATGACGAGGAGCACGCAATAAATTTCCTCCCTAGCCCGCCTCCCGAACTAATAAGGATTGCATGCGATGACGTCCAAATTACAGTAGATTGCAGAACCGACTTCCGCAAGTACAAGGCATGGTTTACACGCAGCCTTTCTGCCGAAGTAGTGTTGTATATTTGCCTAGCAGCACTAAGAAGTAGCTCGAGACCCTCACTCAAGACGATGGACAGGAGGCGGATCATAAGAAGCAGCAAAAATGGAGACGAGAACGCGCAGCAGGCCAGTATGGCAAATACTGACATGGTGGAGGGTGACGGAGATACGAGCAAGAAGGCGGCATACCGTACATACCGTGATTGGCACTTCAAGGGGAATTGCTGCGCCCAAGGCTATTGTTGCTTGACTCCGCTCAACAACTGGTTGCTACAGTACCATTACTTTGGGTGTTTACTGTATATGGACTCGTGGGCAGGTTGCTTTGAAGAAGACGCATGAGCACTGTACTCTCAATGAGTGGGTATAGCCCTTATAAGTAAGTCATCATTCATATGTATTCCCAAGTACCGAAAGCTAGATGTTCTAGATGCCTATATATCGTATATACGTCCTACACAAGGATGATCTTCTGCAATTGGTCCTGCGTAGTCGAAATCACAGCCTCCCCATGCATGACCCCATGAACATACGCCTGTCCAACCAGACGATACTTTCCCTCCGACTGCTTCCGAAGCACCATTGGTGTATCTGCGCCTCCCAGGATCCACACTTCATCACCACGTGCAAGAGGCTGCGCGCCACAACCAAAATACCCCTTTTGACCATAAAAAAGACGGCGGCGGCTTTGCGTGTACCGCAACTCTTACTCAAACCTGCTGAATAGGGTGCGGTATTCGGGGTCTGGAATGCCGGTGAGTTCGCGCTCTATCGACGCAGCAAACTGCTCCTCAAACCGGTCGACGTGGAATGGAGACTCGTTGGGCTCGTGCTCGAGAATGCCCTGCCAGCCTGCGGATAGAGCCATCCAGCGTTTTGGGATGTTGAGGTCAAGGTGCTCTTTTGGATCTTCTAGTTCTTCAAAGACGAAGATTCGGGCTAGAGCCCGGATCATGTAGTCGAAGAAGGTGGGTCCGAATGATGCTGGTGCCGGGTGTTGCGTGTTGTATGTATCTGCGAGCAGGGTGCGCCAGAATGTGTCGAACCGACTTTGATGTGGTGGCTTGACTTCGATTTGCTGTGCCAGTTCGAATGCTTCTATCCAATATGGGTCTGCCACGGGAGATTCAGCGTAGTCGTTATGATCTGGTAATGTATCGACAACGTTTGAGATCTGATCTAGTAGAATTCCAGCTACTGGCAATTGGACGAGGCTTGCAGGGGAAGACTCATCGATCCAGCTCAAATCACCACAGGCTTTCCATGAGGTTACTCGCATTGACAGTGGCGCAGGTCTGAGCTCGACACTGTAGTCGGGAACCCACGATGGTAGGTTTCCAATCAATGTGCCAGTTGAATCTTGAACGTGAGCTAAGAAGCGCAGGTCTTCGTGTGACTGTAGCATGGTTTTAGCCACCTGCTGTAAAGGTCTTGGACCGAGATCTTATAATCCGGTACAATAGCATCTGGATGGGTAGTAAAAGGTAGACGTTCTCGCCATGCGAGCCCCAAGAATGCATATGTCATGTCTCGAGGGTCTGTTGCTTCGCAATAGCGATGAGCATCAATGAGATATCTGAACACAGCTTTATGACCTAAATTAGCAATACCAGTTCGAGTAGACTCCAGATATATGGCGGCCATCCCAACATGAGCATTAGACTCTAAAAGCTTGCGGTATTGGCGTGGATTCATCATCAAAGTTGGAACTGTCCTCATTTGACCTGAAGATATTTGATCGTGCCATCCAGTGGTAGTAAGGAAAGCAATGGTGTTTGAAAGCAACGACCAGGGTAGAACATTCTGACCACAGACGACGACAGCATTTTGAGCTAGAATCACTTCTTGTGCGACCCAGGCTCTGCTGAACCAAGGCCTGTTCAGTAATCCAACCAATCCACACCAAAGGTAGGGCGTGATGGGTTCAAACAAACCAAACCTCGCCAGTGTAAGCTCTTGTTGGTACCAATCAGCAAGCTGGACTTCTGGATGGCGCTCCTTAGGAATTCGGGACAGAATGTTTACCATTTTGAGCGCATCTTGGGTGAACTCGTCTTCTTGTCCCAACCATACGATGACGTTTTTCGCAGTCTTGTAAATGGAGCCCATAAGGCTGACTTGAGCAGCCCGCTCTGCTAGGTCGACCTGATTAATGCAGATGCTGTCAATCTACAGATATCGCGATCTTCTGGCACCAGCTAGCATGGAGGATTGACTCAAAGTTTGGAGCGCGTCCATGAGATTAGCAGTAGCCAGAATATTGCATCCATCGGCGTCGATAGGATACTGTCGAACCGCATTCATGAGCGGCATCGGGGCTCTCCCTGCAGAGAAAGGAGTCAACGGATTATCCCAGGTGTAAGAAAGAGCGTCGAAATCAGGAGCTTTATGCAGCTCCGTCGTGATCAATGAAACACTGATGTCGCTCCATATCGTCAAAGGGTTAGCTTTCAACTCGATCAGGCAAATGGATTGGGGTGATGGCAAAGGTAAACAATTGAATGGTAGTATTGTCTCGTCCGCATCCATAATTGGTGAAACGGACATTTTGCTGTATCATGGAATGCAGGTTGTGCTCTACCACGAGCCAGGCCACGGGCAGATATAGGAGTGTCATGGTTGCCAATGTTATCCTTCGGTTGAAGATTGATAATGACAGTAGCGTTCTCTCGCAGGACCTGGTGACAGGCAAAATAAGACATGCATTAGCGGCAGGCGGAGCATTGTTTTGACAGTGGGATGGCACAGCTCTAGTGCTAATGCGGTGCACTAGTGAAATACAGAAGATATAATTCTGGTGCGAGAAGACACGTGCTTGTTGTCCTTAGCGGGGCGGAATCTTTTTCCACCCCTACTCCGAGTAATGTCTTGGCTAACAGCTACTTCATCTAGTATCCCAGTGTACGAGTAAACGCTTTCATTCTACTTTTGAGGTTCGAAAAGTTTGCTGCTCAAACAGCGATAATTTGCAGATTGTGAAGCAATTAAGGTTCCTATCTATACCGACGACAGGTACAATGGGGCAGTTCCCTTAGTTCCGGCGCCTCAGGGCCGAGATCACTGAGCTTTGCTCCTCCACTTGCTGAGTCTTGACAACAAGCGACTGTTGCAGCTTTCTATTCTCTGCCATAGCTTCTTGGTTCTTTCTGGAAACACGCTCAGAGTTACTTTTGAAAAAGGTCAACAAACGACGAGCCTCATCAATCTCAGCCGTGTGCGATGCTTTCATTTGTTCGAGTGCGTTATTGTGACCTTCCTCCAGAGTGTGTGTCAGGCCAGCATTGGACCCCTTCAGCAATTCAAGCTGTTGCAAATACGTCTGGATTTCCTGTCTTTGTAATTCAACTTTCGACAGAGCATCTGCAGCTTTCACCTCTGCTTCATGAACCTTTTGATCCTGCTGCTCGGATGAGCGAAGCTTTGCTTCTAGCTCTTGAGCTCGGGCTTCTGCCGCCCGATATCGCTGTTGAAGCTGCTGCTGAGAAGTTGTCTCAGCTCGCTCGAACTGATTCTTGATTTCAGTTTCGATTTTTTGCTTCATGTCCTGAGTTTTTGACTCCCAATAGGTATTCAAATCTTTCAATGCACTGTTCTTCTGTCTCAACTGCTCATCTACATGTGCTAGCGTCTCCTCTAGGCTGCTTGTTGTGCGACGCAAATGCAGAAGCTTCTGTTGGTCTTGAGACATCTTTGGTTCCTCCTGCACGTAAACCATAACGTCAGCCTTACCCATTGAATCGTGAACTTTGCTCACCTTTTCTCTATCATCATCTGCCTGCCTGCTCAGGAGTAACTTTTCCATTTCTGTGATTTGATGGTCCTTATCCTTAAGTTCTTTTGACGATGTGATGCTTTGCTCTTTGAGCAATGAAAGTTCTTTTTCGCTTGAGGCAAACCTCACCTCACTCCGTCGCAATGATATGTGTGTTGTTGTCAACTCCGACAGCATCCGCTCAATGATATCTTGGCTATTATCGTACTTAGCCTGAAGTTTTTCGAGTGACTTACGTAGCTGAGAGATCTCCCAATCCTACGGACCAAGGTTACGGTAGGATCCAGATCTGACGAGCACGACGGAACTGATGGCGGCTCTGCAACATAAGAGACGAAGGTATACCCAATCACTGTAAGAACTACCACTTATCGTTTGATCGATACACCAGGCATAGGAGACACTCGCGGTCTAGCGTATGATCGGAAAGATATGGCCTAATATACTGTCAACTCTAGGCGGTTATGAGCAACTTCACGGCATCTTGATCTTGCTCAAGTCAAACAATGCTCGCCTGACAACCTACTTCACTTTCTGTGTGAAGGAACTATTGACGCACTTACATCGTGGTGCTACACAGAACGTAGTCTTCGGCTTCACCAATACGCGAATCACAAACTATTTGCCCGGCGATACGCTTGATGCATTGAAGGCTCTGCTTAGGAAGAACAGAGATATTGGAATATCTTTGTCTACGAAAACAGCATACTGTTTTGATTCTGAAAGCTTTCGATATCTAGCCGCCTTAAAAAATGAAGTCGAGATGGAAAACAAACAAGATTCTGTCAGCAGCTGGTTGGAATCCAGCAAAGAAGCCTGGCGTATGTTGGATCACTTCAAAAACAGTACACCGCATCCTGTCCAGAGCACGATGAGTCTGAATTGCACTCGCAGGCTAAATCTCCGAGCTCACAAAGCCAATAGCAGATATCACTGGTTTAATCAGGACCAATATTTCAACCTATGAGGATGAGATGAAGCATCTGAAGGATGCAAGGCTTACAGGGGATCGTCTTCGCCTTGCCTTGAGGCCTCAGAGAAAGTGTCTGAGGACAAAACAATTAGATCATCCTCGAACAGTCTGTGCTGATATATCGTGTGTGGAGATCAAGGATGATGGTAGCGGAAGCGAAACGAAGCTTACTGACTATATCAAGCACTGCCATCCGAGATGCTCTCTAACAAATGTCGATGTTGGTGTTATATCTCATCCGGGACTTCGAAATTGTGCAGCTTTCACAGGCGAAAATTGTAAAACTTGCAACCACCGATGAACGCAGCACTTGCATGTTATGTACGAGCTGGAATCCTATCTAACTGCTGTGACAGATGTGACCATTGAGCAGAGTTGAAAGACAACGCTTCAGACGTTACGCTTAAGCAAGTTGCGATCAGAAACCGTCAGAAATTGAAGGACGAGTACGCGAAAGAGCACGATGAAATCCAGCAGGCTGCTGCTAAATTTGTTCTATGAATGAAAGTCAACTCCATTCTTCCATACAACGATGCAACTCTTCAGTATCTCGACATGTTGATCGAAGACGAAAAAGCAAAGGTTGATGCAGGCGGCAAAGGTAATCAAATGAAACTGCTTGCTTTACGAAATGAGCGTGCGAGGCATCTTGAGCTGGTGGCTCTCTTTACTCAGGAAATGAAGATCGTTGGTAAGTCAGAACCCATTGACCAAGCCGGAGTCAAAGAACTGGTGGACCACCTGTACAACTTGAAGCACTTTGGCAAGAATCTTGAACACCTCAAGATATCAATTGCAGAGATTCACAATGCAACAAATCGAGAGCCACCACATCGCGTCCAGGACAGGAGCAGGAAGAGGTGGACGGATCCTCTCTCTTACCTGACTTCAGGATTCTCATACCAGCCAACTCAGCGGCTTCTGCAGCATTCAGCTCCAGCATCAGCCACATCATCCCCTACAGGTTACGGCTTTGCGTCAGGATCCATGCGAAAAGTACGTCCACCAATTCTAAGGCAGACAAAGCCAGCTACGGTACCTTCAAGAGACGCATTACCAACCGGATCTCCCCCACCAGTACCCTTTCAGAATGATCCAGGATTGGAGACAATGCCCACTGAGGCCCGTCGGCAGCGGCCCTCCATAACATCCCTCAACCTTTCAGGAGAAAACGAGGGATGTTTGGTTTTTAGTTGTACTTGGAAGAGAACAATAACCACAGTGGCATTAATGAGGAAACCAACTTGGTGCTAGTTAGCTTCTGCCCTTAGTCAGGTATCCATAAACCACTCATATCGCAACAGTAAAACCAAAAAGTCCCGCTCGAGACTCTCAAAGAAATCTAATCATGAACGTCAGTGTTTACTAGTTGTACCTAGACAAAGGTACCCACGAAATTTAGACCTGATAGCTAAAATTCAGAACTCTTCACAGCAAGCACATGTAGGATCCTTAAAGTCATCCGCATCATGGATGGTAGGCGTTCCTTGATAACTTTGTGCCTAGACTAGAAAAGATAGTTGCTTTTCCACTCTACGCAATGTTTTGAGTCTGACCAAGCAGTGTGAAGATTAGATATTGACTGATATATGAGGTACTAAGTTTTGTAGGCAGCCTCAACCACGCAAGATGGTAATGTCTTGGGACTGCACCTGTGCGCTCACACCCTGTACCAGCCACGTAACAAAGCTGAATTAGGCTCCGTATTTCTTCATCCTGTTGAATCTTAGTAATACGAAGAGACACGTAGGTAGTAGTAGGTTATAGCGTTTTGATTCCCACCATCTTGATTTGCCGCTAGGAGTGACGTCTTTTGCTCCCATCATATATGCGGCCAAGCTCGCGTTCGGTAACTTGAGAACAGCTTGAAATTTTGACGGCTTCTTATTTGTATTAATGGCTCTTGCCAAGAGCCAGGAATCAATGATCAGGACTGTTGGTAAGAAACACCACATGTACAGCAGCATACGCTGCTGAAGCAGCCATGGTCTCCGGACCTGATGATCTGATTACGAGCGAAGTGGCGAACGAGAAAACCATTATCGACACTGACACTGTGATCAGTTGAGCTGTTCGTCCATTTAGATATGACAAAATGCATAGAGGCACAATGAGGAAGACCCCCGAGCCTAATGCCATCAGAAAGCTCGAAAGGAACTCTGCCAGTTTGATAGTGTTCTGGTAAGTGACTTCATCTGCAAAATCTGCCTGGGATACTGTTGCTTCGTCTATGTCTCGAAATGCTTTTCTTTTCAAAACACGAAACCATAAGGCACGAAGGTATGTATGAGTGAAGCTTAGAAGAGGTGTTCGAGGCTTATCGGCTTGTACTGGGCGTGTCTTGTACATTTCGTATGGACTGAGGTCGTTCCTTTTCGTGGCTTGGGAGAAATTGTCGGCGAGTGAGAATGTCTCCATCCTCATGATTTCATTGTATGAAATCAATGTTTGATCTGCAGATTATTTATGAGCGAAAATATTAGAAGGAATGGGAGAATCCTGATACCATATTGACTTATTAGGCTGCGCAGCATGTCTATGAGATCTTGATTGATGGTAGCAGAAGCCTCGCTAGCAGATTGTTCGACTCTGGCATAGCCAAGGCCTAGGTTGTTCAGCGGACGGTAAGGTTGTCTCAATTTGAGTCCCGCTTGGAAGATTTTGTGCGATCCACTGTCGCAATTTCTCTCCCCAAGAACCGCAAGTTTAGAAGATGGGAAGCTCTGAACCTCTGAAATCCATGTATGGTCAGAGTGTTATTGCTTGGCACCATAGGCCAAAAATTTCCACAGCGGATAACAAGCTCGGGCTCACAGCTTATTGAGGGGACATCTCCATATCGGTATAATGGTCTATCTTCTATCTTCGTTAATCCTTGAAGATCTTCACACTGTTCACAAAGGATTCGAAACAGTAAATTTTGGCGTTTGTAGACAACGCTAAAATGTCGCTTCAAGGTGTTGTTGTGAAACGTCGCAATAAGTGTAGCACTCTACTTGCAACTGACTGAAGACTCTGTAGATCAGGGCAAAAACTGCAAAAGAAATACTGGCCGTGCGGGGTGGTTACTTCATGTACATGGCAAAGCAAGCAGCATCTATCGTTTTATGGATTGGACGAACGAATTCGACTATATAGGCTACGCACTGAGGCCACATTTCTTAGGTGGGTCCGCACGAAGTTCCAGGTTCATGACTCTATGAGGGCTGGCTGGCTGTGACAGCAGACTGAAATCATGCGATCGCCAAACTACTTCCATCGTCATTTTGATTTTTGACTTCGAAGTAGCACGTACCATATACAAGCAATAGGATATAGGTCCAAGTGTTTTAGATAGTGGTGTTGAATGGTTCCTGTGGAGAACTAAGGAACATTTCTGGGTATCCACAACGCTTTTTTTTTTTGGGTAGAGACTGGTCTTAGTTTTCCTAACTGATACTCTTCTGTCCGAAGAACTAACGCGTTGCTGAAGAGGCCACACTTCGCCACGTTACACATGCGGCGACCGGCATTGCTTCGCGGTGATTCCTTCCCGGGCGAAATGATAACAGTGCCACAGTAACTACTCTGAAAAATACTCCACAACACGGATAATTCTCGAGTTAAGTGCTGCTTGACCACATTCACCATGTCTTTACAAACAAACATCGTTTGACTCTGCGTTTTGATTTCATCAACAGTCTAACGAAAGTGTGACTTGGAGTGCTGTTGTGAGGTACTTCCTCAAGCACTACACCATGGATCAACGTCCACCATCACGCGATGATTACACAGTTGCCTGCATTTGTGCCAGGTACAATGAGTTGGCTACTGTCACAGGGATGTTTGACGAGAAATTTGACCATCCTTCGCAGCTATTGCACCAAATTGCCTACCGATTCGGAAGAATTGGTCCTCATAAGGTCGTTGTCGTGCAGCTGCCAGAGGTTGGGACAAACAAAGCGGCGGCGGCGGTTACTCAGCTCAAAAATGAATTTCGCTCAGTTTTGTTTGCACTCTCGGTTGGAATCGGTGGCGGTATTCCGAATGCTACCAACCAATGCGACATACGCCTTGGTGATATCGTGGTTAGTCGACCAATGGAAAGATTGCCTGGTGTGGTACAATACGACCTAGGTCGGTCGTTTGGCAACCGATTTTGTGAGATTCGGTACTCTCAATAAACCAAGCGATTTCCTGTTGTCAAATCTTCTAGTATTGGAAGCTCTCTATGAGCAGCAAGGCAGCAAAGTCAAGGACTACATGGAGATGATGCTGAAAAAACATACAGCTATGAGACCAAAATATGACTATCCTGGTACTCAACATGATTTGTTATTTAGAGCAAATTACGAGCATAGAGGCCCGTACTCAGACTGCAACAACTGTGATCAATCGAAGCAAGTGAAACGTGATCCTCGTCCAAACAGCAATCCGGTCATACACTATGGGAACATTGGCTCCGCAAATACTGTCATGATGAACGCGACTGGAAGAGAGCATCTGAAAGAGAACTATGAGGTTCTTTGTGTTGAGATGGAGGCCGGCAGAATCATGGATGTAATGCCATGTCTCGTTGTTCGAGGGGTAGCCGATTATACCGACTCACATAAGAATGAACGATGGCAGAACTACGCCGCAGCGGCCGCAGCAGGTTTTATGAAAGAGTTTCTGCTCTGTATACCGGGGCAAGGAGTATGTCCGCAAGATGGGCAGACTGAGACAAATATGCAGCATTCTAGAGGTTGGATAGCCACAAAACATATGACAGCGAATAACCAATACTAATGATATTCTGTTCTAGATAACACTTCAACATCGAGTGCATTTACAGTATCAGAGATCGCCCGAGACGACCATCTCACCATCTCAGAACTGTAGAGATACAAAACAATCCAGCTTGGGGGACGAAAGAAATAGTCCTAAAGAGGCTCGACAAGTCACCATACCGAGATCGAGAAGAACGAAATCCAGATCGGACTCAAGGGACATATGCATGGTATTGTGATTCCAAACAACTTTCAAGACTAGCAAGATAGCGAATAGTCAAGCCTGCTCTGCGTATCCGCGGGTCCTGGATGCAGAAAGTCAGTCCTAGCAGAATATCTGGTTAACACTGTCCTTCCGACCACTGAATCTAGAACAACATGTTACTTCTTCAAGGATAACTTCGAGCAGAGGGGTATCATTAGTGCTATTTACAATCTGCTGAGCCAATTCTCTATGCTGACACGTATTCTACTTTCCGAAAAAGATTATTGAACAATTCGAAGTCGAAAGAGAAAAGTTCACCAGCTCATTCAGTGAACTTTGGGATGCCCTTCTAAGCGCCGCGGAGGATCAAAACGCCAAAGAAATTGTCTGTATTCTAGACGCAATCGGTGATTGCGAAGATCACGGCAGATCTCAGCTCGTTAATGCTTTATACAAGTCCTACAGCAATAAGAGGGACTTTAACTTGTAATTCCTCTTAATTTGTCGGCCTTTGGGTGGAATTCAACGGATTTCCAACCTCTAGATATTCCAGGCCTGCCCATCATTCACCTGGGAGGGGAATGCAATACTGAGATGGAGAAGATATCCCAAGAGATTATGTTTTCATCAGAGCCAGAGCTTACAACATCGGAGCACAGCGAAAGCTTAAAAGTGAGAGAAACCCTTTTGTTGCAGAGGATTATGCATATTCCTAACAGAACACGACTTTGGATATACCTTACTCTAGGCTCAATCGAGAGCGATATTGATATTAATAGAATAGAAATAGTTAATGCCGCTTCCCACCTGCCACGAAGTGTTAACGAGGCATACGAGAAGGTCCGCGAACCAGAAAAAGCCAAAAGAATACTACTCATCATTGTGATTGCGGCACTACCCTTAAATGTGAGAGAGATGGCAGTAGCAATAGCCATTCGAGAAGATCATCGGTCTTATAGTGACTTCGATCTCAAATCCGAAGACCAGTACAGTGAAAGTTTACAAGATGCCTGTGAGCTTTTTGTACGAATTATTGGACGAGCACGAGCACAAGTTTCCCGGAGAACTTCACCGTCCTCATTATCGCCTCCTATTTTAGACTTTCAACGGTGCTGAAGTATCTACTTGATTCTGGTAGCGTTGATCTGAACCATAAGGACGGCACTTACGGCGGCCAGTACTATCTTGGACGGCCAGCAACGAATTTGACGTCATTGTCAAACTATTGATCAAAGGTATTAGTAGGCGCTTGAAGCATATCCGGCCACCGTTAAAGAAAGGAGCTGAGATCAACTCTGTGGATTGGTATGGTCGAACACCGCTGGTGTGTGCGGCTTGAAATGGCACGTGGCGGCTGTCAAGCTACTGCTGAATGCAAAAAGCTCGCATCGACTCAACGGATGAGATTGGGGGACAGCACTATCTTATGCCGTTTGTAACGGACGTAATGAGGTATTAAAACTGCTTCTCAAGAGAGGAATGAAGATCGACTCGGAGGATGCGGTAAGTATGGCGCTGCTTTTGCCCGCTGCCGAGAAGTGCCATGAGGCTGTTGTTCAACTACTACTTGAGGCAGGAAAAGTCAATCCTGACTTGAAAGGTGACAATGTCCGGACGCCACTATCATGGGCTACAGTGAACGGACATGAGGCAGTAGTGAGGCTACTGCTTGATAAAGGTGCTGCGGTCGACTCGAATGACAAACACAACCGGAAACCACAGTCCTGGGCCGCAGTGGAGGGACATGAAGCACTAGTAAAGTTACTAAAGTCTCATGCCTTATAACACCGATCATGTTTAAACTTTCTTAAAATACTTCATAAATCGTGGGTTTTTTTGCTTACTGTACCTAGATAAAGGTACCAACGCTCCTTATACTAACGGTTAAGATTCAGAACTCTTCCCAGCAAGCACGTACAGGGTTTTAAATCCCATCTCTACCTATAGACAACAGGCGTTCCTTGAACATATTTATGACCAGAAGTAAAGAAATGGTTGAACTTTTCACTCTACGCAGGTCTGAGTCTGACTAACCAGTGGGAGATTATCTAGTAACTACTGTCAGCCACCACCGAGCGAGCCACACCACCAAACGAGCCACACGCGACGCGTTTTTCGTAGTTTAATAGTACAACTTCCATAGCTGCTTATGCACTTAATATTATCATCATGCCTTCAAACAACGTATCTTCGGTTAGAGCTGCAGTCAAGGATTTCACTAATTATAATATCTCTCGTCGTAAAGTCGTAGGTCGTCAACGAGCGCCCAGATTAACTGTAGGTCATCGCGTGGCCGGGCGTTCAGAGAGAGGTATACTCGCTAACCGATACCTAACTGAACTAGAGGAATTCTACCTTATTAACCTAATTCTGGATCTTTAAAGGTAAGGCTAACCTACTACGTACCTTATAGTACGATATTATACGGAGCTACTATTACGAGCGCGTAGTAAAGAGGTAGTCTTTAAAAAGTAGTAAACTACTAGGTTTTAGAAACGATACTTTAAGCTCGGTTTAAGGTTTATGAGGCTATAGCTATAAGAGAAGCTTAAATTACTTATAAACGATAGAATTAATAACTTTTTTAATTACTTTAAGGGTATTATAAACTAAGAAGGTATTCCTTTAAAGCGATAGATTAATATAAACGAGAAGGGTACTTAACTTAGCTCTTTAATATTGAATAAGGTACTTTTCTTAAAGGTAATTAGTTTAATAGTTACGACCTTATTATCTATATTAAACTAAGTATTAATTATTAAATTATATACTATAACGAGCTAAGCGTTACCTTTATTAATTATTTATATAGAATAGGAGTTAAGAACTATTTAGTTTAAGAATTTAAACGATATCGAGCTAGATTAAAAATATAATTTTAGTAAATTAAGCTAATCTAATAGTAATATTACTATTAGATAGCTTAAAGAGATTCTAATACTATATTTAAATAATAAGAAGGGCCTTCTTTTCTTAGATAGATATAATATATACGTTTTACTAGAATTCGTTAGTATTATAAGATAAAATTAAGTATTTTTAGTTCTTATTTCTCTAAATACTACTTATATTCTTTAACTACTAGACGTTAACGTTTTTTTGTTAGGAAGAGGCGAACGCATATCTACCGTACAAGCAAAATTGTGCATGTGGAATTTCACTTTTGCCTTTTCTACAGGTTATGAGCCCGGATGTGCGCTGATGGCGCAGCGGTTAGATTGAACGTCTGAAATAACTTGGCGTTACTTGGCGTCGCACAAACCAACACCAACGTACCTCGTTCGAGCCCTGCAGGAAAAACAGAACCAGAAAACAAAGACACTGGTTGACTTACCATAAGACGGTATATTCCGTTCGAGGGGGAGTGTTAGGAAGAGGCGAACGCATATCTACCGTACAAGCAAAATTGTGCATGTGGAATTTCACTTTTGCCTTTTCTACATTTTTACTATTTAGATTATTACTATCGTTAGGTAATTTGAATTTAAATATTTATAAATAATACTACGATTAAACGAGTTGATTTTAATATTATATATTAATAAATAAGGCTATTAGCTATAACGCGATAGTATATTAACGTTAAGTAATTAAAATTTAGTCTCTATTATTAAATTAAGATAAGATTAAATAATTCGATTAAGTACGTAACTATAAGAATAATTAACTAGATTTTATTGTATTTACTAAGTGTTCTTATTAAGATTTAATTACTATACTAAGAAAGACTATTAATACTACTGCTTTAGTCGATAATCTATACTAAAGAGTTTCTTTTAGAACCGTAATCGTATCAGGGACCTCACTGGATAATAAGTTATTAAGTATAGTTCTGGGCTTTACTCGATAGTGATAGAAGTATTAGGGATGCTAGAGCTGTGTTGAATAAGAGTTAAGATATAACTTAGGTTAACTATAGAAGCTATAGATATACATAGGAGACTCGTATCTATATACTTACGAAGTATACCATATATAAGGTGGTCTAAGGTATCTAAGGTCTAACCTTAGTGTACCTTAGTAACCTTATACCCTATTCCGTCTTAGCGCCTCGTACTTTTATTAGTTCACGAAACTGGCTGCTTCGCCTGACCTACTATATCTTCTAGGTACGGTCGTCGGACGGCCTGACGCGACCTGACCGTAACAAATCGGTATCTAAAAGCTACTTAAGTTTAGGGCCCTTAACTCCTATATTAACGAGCTTAACGAGGACCGTATTTAATAAGTCCGATAGTAAGTAAAGAATAAGGAAAGGGCTACTAAGGCTACTAGGGTTAAAAGGAGAGGTCATGGCCTACTGTATAATTAAGAAGGAGTCATTCTAGCCATAGGGAAGGCCAGGCAGTACTAGAAGGTCAAATATAAGCATCGATACCGCGGACAGTCGCGCGCCGACCTTATATTAACGTTTAAATATCCTCTAATGCACGATCGTATGCTGCGATACTAAATATAGATTAAGATGCTGTAGAAAGGTCGTAGCAATGCATTCTCATTGATACTATGGAAGCCACTAACAAAAGTGGAGAATGGCTCGCTTGGCGGTGTGGCTCGCTCGGTGGTAGCAGACAGTAGTATATGACGTGTCAGGCTCTCTAGACAGCATCACATCGCAGGACCATATTTCGCTACAGGAAAGGAGATTTTTATTGATGGAGAAATCAACATCTAAATGGCAGTCCGTGTTGATCTATGTGTTGAGGGCTTGGTTTCAACCAAGCACTCCTCGTTCGTAAGTCGTCAGACCTCAACCGCGACTGCCATGCCCGTACCATGAGTTCGTAGCGAGGCAATAACAGAAGGAAACGTGCAAGCTCGTCTTCTAGTTGTGATGCCTGTTTTCAAGTTTCGACGAGTTAATTCGAGTATAAGGTGTTCCTTTTCCTCCTCTTTCAATCCAAGGATAACTTCTGCTGCCTGTGCAACAACGCTGGGTACCTGGCCTTCAGGCTCCGCTGTAGCTTTATCCTCGATGATAGGCTCCGCCGCACGATGACTTGAAGCTGCGGTGTCGGTGTTGACAAGACTTGGTTCTTCAATGGGCTGTACCGACCTAGATAATTCTTCTGCTTCGTAACGCGCCTCTACTTGATGACCTTCAATAGCTTTAGGCTTTACTTCCACTTTGATAGGCCTGATGGTTGAGACACATCTTGAGTCTGAAATGCTACATATATGCTGCATTTCTTTGGCTGATGGCAGATCTGCATCACTGGTGTTTTCGTGACGTAGCGCCAACACGTCTTCTTCTGGAGGATCGCTGAATATGCCAGTAGGTGATACACTAATTGAGGGCTCATCTTGCACGTTTGTGCTAGCCTGCTCCAACAGCAAGGATTTTGTATCGGCCACAGTGGTATCAATATCCGAGGAGGTTTCAGGTTCGTATACATGGTCTAGTTGAGAAAGTGCTACCGGTTTGCTTTCGCTCTTGATCTGTGAAGCGTTGACCTTTTCGTCAGTCGGAACTGCATGGCTTTCGGCGTCGTGGACGTCAAGAAGTTTTCTTGCTGTAACGGCCGAGTTGGCCGATATAAGCTCCTTGATGGTGTTGTACCACTTCCACGTGAGTTGACCATGGTCGTCATAGGGTTTTGCTTCTGTCATCCACCTAACCCAATTATTGGCAACTTCGGTAGCTTTTGAAACATCGAGTTTGAACCACTCGATATGAGATCTCGTGTGCGCCTTGCACCATTTCTCTCTGTGCCAGAAATTGACAAGCTCGAAATGCACTAGAGTCTCCACCCTCTCCGGATGAGGCACGTTGCTGAAGCTTCTTTCAAGCTGCGGAACGTAACCACATTCTTCCCATTCAGCAAGTCTCTGAGAGACCGTTTTGCCGGTGTAGCCGATTTTAACAAAGCCTGGTGAGGATAACCGAGAGAAGAGGTAAATATGACCTTTTTTACATTTCTTGCTGGGGATTGTTGAGCACAGGGCCGTGGAGAGCGTCTCGCCAGGCTCGCAGATATGTGGTCCAAACTCCGTATTTGCATTGGCAGTTTCGTCATCGTCATTGAACAAAGACAACAGCAAGCCGCTATTCGTAGACCTCGTTTGGTAACGTGCTGTTTGAGATGTGTCCGGAACGACATCCTCACTCTTGGGCAACTCTAAGGATGTATCTTCTGGCAACACGCCCAACTCCAGAGGTAGGGGTGACTCTCTAAGGTCCCGCTGCCACTTCTCGGCCAACCTATCAGCAAGACCGGAGTCCAGCACCAAGTATCGATGCTTGGCCCTTCTACAGCATGTCAGGACAGCGAAGCGCTTCAGCGGCGTCAGAGGAACATCCTGATCACGAACTTGGCTGAGATCATGTATTAAGCTATTTGCATCTTCAAGGTCTCCGGCGTCGACATGGTTGAGACAGCATCTGTCCATTTTCGGAAGATACCAAGCGCAAGTCGGATTGGTATTCTTTAAGGCAGCTGCGATGTGAGTGACATGAGCGAATTGCTCGGGTTCTGGCATTACCGGCATGGTGCCAATGCCTGGCAGGACAGGAGACCTCGGATAAGATCTGAAAAACCAATTATCGGAAGCTGACAAGTCTGATTGATTGGAGCTTGGATCTGTCTATCGAGCGGACACCTGCCGATATACATGTTGAACGCGGGCTCAACTATGGCTCAAAGGCGTAGCTGAGGATTTGGTACACGATTCAAGGAAAAGATACCGACCCTCAAGACCCCTTGATGGATCTGCGAGGCTGAGTAGTGTACATGCCTAGCCCACCAATCCCTAAGCGCCATCGTGTTTCATATTCGGCTAGTCAGGTTCCCTAGCAGGGTTTGTCCTGTGCTCCTGAATTCGCCTTACACCAGCATATCTTCACAATGACGACAGACGCTATTTGCGTAGAGTGCTGTCCATTCACTTCTTGAGCACCTCAAATGCTCGCTTGACAGGTGATGGGCGCAATTGTCTTCTTCGGAATAACTGCATGTGTTTGTCAAAGTTCAAAGCCACACGTAGTGTTCAGCGCACAGCGCCCCCCAGTCCAAGCCACACACTTTGATTTTGACCTGCACTATTTTACTAGGAGTGATCCTAGCAAAACTACACACAAAATGTTTCGCCTTTATGCATGTCTCAGTCTTTTCAACATTGCTGTTGCCAGGATACACAAGTTGCTGTGTCTGATGACGATAGGCGACAAGGCATAATCCTACAGTAGATCCAGCCTTAGAAAGAACAAACTACCTGGCATTTTGATTAATTGATGACTGGCAAACGCTTTTATTTGCGCGTACGTCCTGGATCCCTGTCGCGAGCATAGTGAGCGAAGTGACGTGCAGTATCTACTGAGATTTCACAGTTACTGATGTCTCTTTTGTCGCTGTTAACACGGCTCGGATGGATATTGTGCTATTCGCGTCGCAAATTCTCTCTTTGTGTCAAGGTCCAAAGTTGACAGCAAAAGCAAGGTGATGTCGAGAATTGGAGCAAGACACGATAAGACAACACTATCATATTACTTGAATGCTAATGATCCCACAGTCGTCATTGACATAATAGCTAGTAATGGGTAGTGGGTGGTCTTGAGTCAAATTCGGTCAGAATGCGGCAAGCAGCAAGGCAGCGCCTCAGACATACTTGTCTGTCTACACCGGTGTGCCAGCAACTGTCTTGTCTAGCATATCATACCCCACCCGGTCACCAAGCATTCATTAGTGGCCGGCGAGCAACTGTTGGGCCAATATCGGAGAGCGGGACTCCAAGTGCATGCTCACCGGCATCAACATACGAGGATGTGAAAATGATTCTCAGCTTGTCTCATCACGCAATCAGCCATTCCATGCCACAAGTTGAAAAATCCATTACAGGTGAATCGATACAGCAAATGTCGACCCCGCCATCCACATCTCCCACGAGCACAAGCGTGCTTTTTCCTCAAGAACAACATTAAGTAGCAACCATACTAAGCTGAGGCACACATCTTAATCGTCATAACCTCTCGCTGCGTCCAATCATTTTATCCGACAAACTATTACACGCTAAATCCACTTTCATATCGTCTATCTTCCGATGATGGATGCTTATTTCCTAACAACCATCAAAACAGTACCTTTTGACCATCTTCCATTTGCTACTCCTGATCATTTTCTTCTTCCTACTTGTCCACCTTAACAGGACTGAACAGGATCATCGTGGATCTTCGCAACTTAGTGCAATTCGTATCACAGGACTTGACCAATTGATATTTCGAACCAAAACAAATATCAAACTGAAATGGAACCTAATTTTCCCTCGACAGCACACAACCAGCAACAGCAATGAACATTCGACACACTCAGATAGGAGTGCTGTCAATACTTATATTGGCTATGGTATCATACGATGTGGTGCGTTACATTAGTGAGCATCGCCGCTTCACGCTTTCACAACAGGAGACTGCTATTGGCTGCCTAGCCGTATAGGACGACATATACAAAGGCTCCAGTCAAGGAAATTTTGCCTGCTTACCCGAATTTATTTATCGTTCAGGAGGACGTAGGTGATCTCAAAGACATCCTATTTGTTGACCGTAGATTTGCGTATTTGTCCGCTGAAGATTATTCGGAAGGTATTGTTACTTAACTCGAGAAGGTTGTACTGATGAGCAGTAGCCATTATCAAAATCGATCAACGATGTGATCGTGGCCGTTGTTTCACCGAATACATAGCGTTCGAGAGGACGGGAAAGTGACAGTTTTGATTCTCTGTGTCCTTGCACGCCAGTCTCGGAACGCCAGGCATTTCGATGGTTCACATCGATTGAGCAACGTTACAATCCTCTGTTCATTACTTGGTGGCTTGCCCATTTGAGCATAAAGAATGACAGTTTACCTTCCGAGGCTCTGGCTGAAGTTTGCGGAGGGCCGAACGGTGGATACGGCCTCCTTTACCACAGATGCGGGGTGTGGAGTTCGGAGACGAAGAATCATGGGGTTGTACTTGTAAACCGAGATATAAAGACTGGTACATTGGATTACCGACGGGAAACACTTCAATCTTGAACAGTCTAGATTTAAAAGACCTATTGTCTTCTGCGATATTTTAATATATCTACGACTGACCGATTTATACACCTAAGCGTCAAGGACTTCGTCTATATACGGCCTCAGAATCCGACTGCTTTGCTCTTGTTTGCGAGGTAGCTTCATCGGACAAGTCTCACTAGATCAAGTCGACAAGTCACCTAATACTTGTCTGTCAGACGTCAAGGTTTGCTAATATGTCGCACTACCGCTCGGCACCGCTCCTCCCAGGTGTCGCCTTCATCACCGGTGGTGGTCGAGGTCTTGGACTTGCAATTGCACAATCATTTGCCAAAGAAGGGGCGCGTGGGGTTGTCATTTTCGACATCCAACCCGACGACGTAATGGCCGGTGCTGTAGCCTCAGTCGAGCAGTTCCTGACAAAAGACTCCAGTGTCCAACCACGTTGCATTGCCATTCGCGGGGACGTAACTAAAGAAGCCGACCTTGAAGCAGCTGTTGCACAGACTGTTACAGAGTTCGGGAGACTAGATTACAGCGCGAACTTTGCTGGTATTGTTGGCCCGTTGGCGGCGACGTGGGATATCAAGCTCGAAGACTGGAAGAGGGTGATCGAGGTCAATACGGTCGGTGTGTGGTTGAGCATGAAGGTCCAGTTGGCACAGATGTTAAAGCAGGATCCTATCGGTGGAGAGGAGACCGGACGTGTTCCGCAGAAGGGAAGTATTGTGAATTGTGCGTCCGTCAATTCTATACAAGCTGGTGCCGGCACAACTGGATACTCAGCTGCCAAGCATGCGGTCCTTGGCCTTACCAAGGCAGCTGCACTTGAAGCTCGCGGCCAAGGCGTGCGGATCAATTGTGTTAGTCCTGGATTCCTCCTGACAAAGTTGCTGGAGCCAGCATTTAAAGTCCAAGAGGGACAAACAACGGCTCTTTTGACAGGAGACGCTTGGTCAGCGTATGAGAAAAGACAGGGGAGAAAGGCAAGTTTTGAAGAGGTTGGTGATGTGGTCGCACTGTTGTCTAGCCAGAGGATGAGTTTAGTGGTCGGTCACAACTTGGTGATTGATGGCGGTTTCACGGTTAACGAAAATCCGGAGTGAAATGATCTCGCATGGCTATCGGCAAGCCTGTAGAGTGCTGTGACTCTCTGGCGCTGAGCTGGTCTGCAGAGTCCTTGCTGTCGAAGACTATCCCCTCGAAGACGGGTTATGATCAGAACTAGAGCGTATTAGCAGAACCATAGACTGTTGTGACAAGATTTTACAATTGTTTGCTCTGTGACAAGCACTTCGTTGCGTACTCTGGCTAGGATTAGCTGCGTGCTCGCGCACTTTCATCCGCTTATCCGCAAAATAACCAGTCCTTGATTTGGTTCAGTACCTCTCATTCTACTGCAAAGTCTCGAAGGGACAGCCGAGCCATTCATCCTCTAACGTTCTCAGTTTCTACTTTTTAAACACTGTCTAATAAATAGTGCAAGTCTGGCCATCCATGTTCAGGTAGACTCGTGCCCGTACCACTCCCTATCTCAAAATGCATGATGTTCTAAGCAACACTGATCTCGCGAGCGGTGGATGTACAGCTAAACGTCTCACCTCGACAGTGATTTTGTAAAGTCAGAAACCTATGTCACGAGACCTCCTGGTCAATGTATGATAACTGGTGGTTATGAATCTGCCGTCAGACGTTTGATCTGTCCACTTGGAATTATTGACTCAGCATGCGGGCGTCCGTTTGAGAGTGAAATCGAGAAATCAGGATATAAGACATCATTCTGATCCTCTAACATCGAGCTGTAGGTGCGGAGGAAGACCTCTGCTAATGTAGGTGGTGTGAACTGTTTGATCGTACAATATAAACTGCATTAGAAAAGATGTCGACCTCGGGATAGTTATGAAGAGGTGAACCACGCAGAGCTTTTTGACGCGTGTTTGACCTTTGATAGAAGAACTCGGGTAGGCGAATATTGGCATGCAGATAGAGAGTGTACTGAAGGGACGAGGAGATAAGGAGAAGAGTGAAGTTGAGAAAATCTGCAACTAAATAGTTCTGGCTTGGACTTCTGAGTAGCGATGGCATTCCATATGCTCAGTTTCCTGGTTCAAGGAGCTGAAACATTGCTCAGTGACAGATTCCGAGGGTGAAAATAATGTAGATTACAAGGTCATGTATCTATGGATTTATGGTTGAATGCTAGAAGCTATACAATTAATGTTTCTGATAGCATTAAACCACTATCGCAAACAATTTTGAGGTCCATACTGGATAGACAAGCCTTAGTGTTGGAAAGAGTAATAATGATGGGCGTGCTTTGATAAGAATGTAATTGTCAATTGGAAATAAGCTTGAAGGATCGAGAATAGGGAGCTAGTATGGAAAACAAACAGCCGATTTTGATGTGATACCGCACGCTGACAACCGGCCATCTTCTCGACACCAATTATTGTAGCACTGACAAAATGACCCATCACAAACAAGACATACCACACGAGAGGTCAACATGATCGTTTTCGAATATTGCGAGCCACAACCAACGGTTGATTTGATTTTTGAAGTGTGGGCCCAATAGTTTTTACTGCATAGCTCACCCCTGGAGCACAAGTAAAGATTAAAGGTTTTCTATGATAAAGCAATTGCAGTAGTACTATTAGGCAGGTGAGAATCTACATAGCATAGCAATCTGGATATCTTGACATATCTAGGAGGCGAAAAGCCAGTACTCATTAGTGCATTTTCTGAATGTCCGTGGTATGTCTGAGATATCAAGAAACGAGGTTGTATCACCTTCCCATCCTCCCTTGTCTCGAAGGCAATTATGATCGATTGGTATGCATCTGCTTCTCCTCAAATCCATCTAGCATCTAACTAAATACCACTCATGCCTCAGATCGACCTTTATCTTCCTGCATAACCGTTTACCTTCTTCTGATAGAACCAATATTCTGCCGCATACTCTGCTGGTATTTCGTCGTTGATGATTTGATCGCCGCAATCATAGGGTGGACCACCTCCTGCCGTTTCGACTCTGTACACATCCCAATTGGTGCCACCATACGAGTGTGCCCATTTGAGGTTGAAATGTATATCGTCAGGCGAGTTGACCACTTCTTTGATCTGAACCGGAAATGCGTCAATTTTGTAGAGATCGAAGACAGACATGCCGTTAATTGTTTGAATGTTGCCAATGCAGCTTAGGCTGGAGTTGTCGAGTGAGGTATAGTCATATTCGAGAAATCGTGGAATGTAGGTGTGGAATTGTGCCTCGGAGGAAAACTTCGGGATGAGTGGTGCCGCGTCGTAGAGATAGGTATCTTGCCGGAGGTACAGCGGTGCTTCGGTGTCTTTTCGACCTGCGCAAGTGTAGGTGATTGTGCCTCTCCCGACTGCTAGATATTGCAAGGTGCTTGTCGTGGGCGGTCCAGTAAGCATATCAGTGCCTGTTGTGCTATCAGCTTGGGCTCTGGAGCATGGTATCTCTGCGCTCACAATGCGTTGAATCTGTGCAGGTTTTGGCGCCTTCCAGCGGGACCGTCCAGCCCGACTGTGCTACCGATGCCGGACCTGTGACATCGCTGCGGCGGTCTAGCCTTCGCCGTGCGTCTATGCCTTGAATGAGAAAGGCAATCATGGTGATCAGGAACAAAGATTTGCTGCCATTTTGCAGATTGACCATTTCGATCACCTCAAAGACTGTAGGAAATGCCGTAAGACACACAAAGGGATGACTAAAAGAATGACTGTAGTGAAATACCGGTGAGCGAATGACCACGAAAGTCGACGATGATATTGCTGACGACCGAGATGTAGGAAGTTCATATCATTTTGAAGGTGTTGCGACGTCCTTTATTGTAGCAATGAACCTTTCTTCACTTCTTCACGCGCTAATGAAACACGGATGCAGCAGACAATAAATGTCGAATTGGTGAAGGTTGTCCGCCAATTCGGTAGGAAGTAGTTGGCAGGTCTATGTTAATATCCGGATCAAAGATGTGATGACAGGAGAAGAGAACATTGTGGGCAGATTTCTTGCATTGACAGCGATGTGGGCGCGCACGAGCGTGCCTTCCTTGTATGTCAGTGAATGAGACAGGAGCGACCGTCAGCCAGAATAGTACCTTCTTCAGAACTTGCCCGCAAGAGAGGGCTTCAGACTTGGTACGCACAAATCGTCTGCACGCATCTCACCTTTGGTATCGCGCAAATTTCGTCGACTCCAATCGAACATCTTGCTCTCCAGTCATCATTCATGATCCACCACGTCTTGCTAACAGTTTCTCCAGCCTCAAGCCGTTTCTGCCTAGTTTCTCCACGGAGTTTTCGGCCGTGTTTCGCTTAGTCAATCCTAACCGTGTCTAGTACAGAAGACTCCATCGCTATGCTGCTTATGCCACCCATAATATGCCTTGTAAAAGACGAATTTATACGATGGACTCCAAATCTCTTGCGTATTGGACCATATGGCTAATGACCTCTTTCTGGTCGCCTTCGTCACCCTTCTTCTCGTCCGGTAGGCCGGGGAAATATATTCGACCTTCCTCGAGACTCCAGCCTTGCTCCTGTGCAAATTCTCTCACTGCCCCTTCGGAATCGAGGAAGAGCAAGTTCTTGGCGGAGGCTATGGAAAGTGAAGGATAAGATCGTGCGGCGCACGAGGCAATTTCGGATCGAATAGTGTGTACGAGAATCTGCAACAGTCAGCATGGCAACACACGTCAGAAGTATGGCCTTTTTACCTCGGAAAAGAGAGCAAACTCCTCACCCGGCACATCTCTGCCGCTGGTCTTCCGCCATACTTGATCATAACTTCCTTCCATAAGACTTCTCTCGAGGTCGACCGGGTACTTGATGTATGGATCGTCTTCCAGCGATTTGTTGCCACTGATTCCCTCCGACACGATCAAACTCTCGAGCAAAGTATGAAATCCAGCGTAGTCGCCCTGACTTAGTAGTAAGAGCAAATAGAGCCCTGTAATCTGAGATCGCTTTGTCGAGGGAGCCGATTGAAGACCGGGATATTCGTAAAACGGTTGTAACTGAGAGTAGTATCTAACGAACGATTCAGGGTCTTTTGTTCGTATGGAGAGCAGGGCGCCCACTTCGAGCATGGAGCGTGCTGTCTTCAGCTGGCTGGCAGGTGTGTCGGGGTTCGGCACCAGCGCATTTTGTTGTAACAGGATGAGCTTCGCTTTCTGCAATTGAACTTGTGCTCCTGCGGCATCTTTCCTCTGTAGACACTGTGCCAGAGTGTGTTGGACTTGCTCTAACGAGCTGCTGCCGACTGCTGAAGGCATCTTTGTGAAGTGATTGAATTTAGCCGCAGGAAGACGACTTTGGATTGTGGTGGACGAGGTCGCGAATATGATCAGTGAGCCTGACGGGGAAGAGTATGTCGTGAGGATGGGCGAGGCGGAAATGATGCGTCTGGTGACGGTGGGTACGTTCTAGGTCCGGCTAGCATACAGATTATGTCTGCATACGCAGCGCAATTGCCTGTGCTGGTTGACAAGGCTGCATTACAGCCTTAGGAGCCTTAGGATTAGTGTGCGATCAATCACAATTAGGGTTGACAACCACCACTTACTTTTGTCTGGCACTACTGTTTCAACCGACTAATTACTCTTTAGACTAGCATGTGGTATCACAAGGCCCGTCATGATTCTTCTCACCCATCCTCACCATCGTCCAGCGCATGTGACAGACCGGCTGGAAGTAGCGCTTCAGGCTGTTTAGCTGTTGCAACAGCATGTTCAAGAATTCCGAACGTAACATGTGGCACATGTTAAGTAAGGATGGATTGGAACAAGAAAGCATACGGAAGCTTGTTCGTTCGTCGTACAGAGGACCACGCAACTAGCGACAGCATGGCTCCGTAGCGACGCCTGACAAAGCACAGATTGTGGAGGCTTTGAGCTGTCAGATCACCACCACCAAAAAAGTATTGCCAGTCCGAAGATTCAGGTACTTCTGATACACTAATTCGATGGCTGCCTTCCGCTCTATTTGAAGGCTCACAGTCATACGTCGAATCAATGCAGGATGATGAAAGACTCACTTCAGAAAGCTTCGTGCTTAGGTCCACACCTCGCGAAAGCTGCGCCTTTCAACACCATTCCGTATTGAGCATCACACCACGAGAGGAGCCCCACTCTTGATTAAGCTTGCATAAGGCAGGGACGAACAGAGGCTTGTGAGGCTTCAACCCGCGGTCACTAACCGTACCCGGGCAAGCGCCTTCGAGCATCTGTTGCATTCGTCGAGGTCTTGCCTTCATCATCCCTGCCGACACAACCTCGCGAATGTGATTGATGTGCGAAGTCGTTATGCCAAAAAGAGTAATTCATTCGAAGTACATGTGGGCTACTGGTTCAAACATGCAACAAGATATAAGGATGTTGGCCGGCCGTGCTCTCCTGCTGCACTCCTTATTCCCATCACTACACAAAAGCATCTCTCCAACATTCTGAGTCGACAGCTCCACCAAAAGAAACAACAACACTAACAACCTATCTCCTCACAGCACCTGAACTCAATCACCCGAATCTCGCTTTCAATATGGTCACTAAAAGTGAAATCGTCGACATCATCGAGCTCATCTACTTTATCCCGGCGCTCCCCCTCACAGCCTATATCGCTTACAAACATGGCTTCAGTCGAGAAGCTGGCTGGCTTTTGCTTGTTATTCTCTCTCTTGTCCGGATCATCGGTGCATCAACGGGTATCGCAGCGACGATCAGTCCAAGTAATGGGCTGATTGAGTGTTCTTTTATCATGAGCAGTATTGGATCTACTCTGCTCGTCGCAGCACTCACCGGCATTGTAAACCGAGTCAATACTGGAACAGGGAGGTCGCCTTTCTCTTCCCGACAGACGAGATTGCTTCAGCTTGTTGGTATTGCTGCAGTTGCCCTCGGCATAGTGGGAGGCTCCGATCTCACCAGCTCCGATCCTGATACCCGAGCAAACGGACATACCTACTCCAAGGTTGCAACCATACTCATTCTGGTCCAGTTTTTGGCCACAGTGGGCATTGCCGGCTTCACATTGCTCAACTCGCGTTACATCAACACCGCCGACAAGAAGCTTTTCATGTTCGCACTCGCCTCGATACCCTTCGTGCTAGTGAGGGTCATCTATTCTCTTTGTACAGCCTTCGACTACAACTCCTCCAACTTTAACCTAACGTCGAACACAGTCGCCGCCGTGGCTCTCCGAGCATGCCTCGGAGTTGCTATGGAGATTGTGGCGACCACACTCTTCATTGTAGGCGGTCTGTTGGCACCTAAGATGCAGAAAACACAATCTTACCGAGAAGAACTCACCATGCAACAACAACATCCTAAATATGAGTCGGCAAATGTCCACGAAACAGGTTATCAGCCGCCCCACACTGCACCACCCCATCACGAGCAAGGTCGCTACTAAACACTTTGGGGGCATACAGTCCTGACTTGAGACGGACCTTGTGTTGGAAGGGTTTTTGTTGCACGTAGCGTTGGCGTTCTTTAGCCCGAACGACGGGACTCGCCGATAAGGTACATAGCTGACGTTGAGGGAATTATAAAGTGAAAACAATAGATTTGGTTCAAAATAATAGAATTCTGATTCAATGCTCCTCTTTTTCCTGATATGCTGGTCTCACCAAGTGTTGGGCACGTGATCTGATGATAGCGTGGCATAGCAGCCACAATGCGGATGGAATAACGGCGAAGCACGAAAAAGACCAGCAAAGGACAAGTTGACCACATCGTAGATCTGCCTATTTCCGCCGACGGAGGACCTGCGTTTGCTTTGCACCTTTCCCAACTCCTACCATGCCTGAATAAATCTCTGTGCTGTGAGCTGTCACCGCTTTCCACAATCTCTAACCCTCCACGCTCGGCCATTCTTCGAAAACCCACTCTCGCTCGACCCAACCTTGGGATAATCAACCTCTCTCACCTGCGGCCACTCGAGCGCATTGTTCGAGTCGACAAGCCAATATGTCGCAACCACACCCTTCTCAGCAGCCTCCGGCAGATGGCTACGACCAGCAAGCGCAGGGGCAGAACTATGCCGATTACGAGACCACATCTCCTCCAGGAGTAGGTCCAGGTCCCGCTCCCGGCCCCGCTCAGGGCCGCAAGAAGAGAAGAGACTATGCTGGTCAAGCGTACGAGTTTGGTGCCGGCGGCAATGCTGCAGCCACACCTATCGGCCAAGGACAACCACCTGAAGCTGCAGGATACAATACTTATTCAACCCAGCAAGATGCTGCCGGCTATCCGCAAGGAGGCTACCAGCAGAACCCGACTGCTGTCCAGCAGGGTCAGACTCCGATGTATGGCGCTCAACCGGCTGCTGCGCCTATGGGAGGCTACCAACCGCCAGCACCACAGTATCCGACCCAGCAAAGTCCTGTTCCACCCATGACGCAGCAATTCGGCCAGATGGACTTGTCTCAAAAGCCACCGCCTGCGCAACAGCCTCAGCAGCAGCCAGGAAGGCCACCTGTCCTCAATCAGCTATATCCAACAGATCTACAGAACCAGCCACTCAACGTGGCAGAGATTGATTATCCTCCACCGCCGGCAATATTGCCTGCTAATGTAAGCCATACCCCACAGACCCCAAGTATACATTCTAACTGTCCCAGACGAGTGTAACGCCCTCGCCGTATGCGAATTGCCCTCCTAAATATGTTCGGTCGACGTTGAACGCGGTGCCCACCACACATTCCTTGCTCAAGAAGTCGAAGCTGCCCTTTGCGCTGGTCATCCAGCCGTATACATCTCTACACGACGCTGAAGATCCAATCCCCGTGGTGCCAGATCAGGTTATTAGCCGATGCCGAAGATGTCGGTCGTATATCAATCCCTTCGTCACCTTCCTCGACCACGGACACCGATGGAGGTGCAACATGTGTAACCTGACGAACGATGTTCCGCAGGCCTTCGACTGGGATGCTGCTGCTCAGAAGTCGCTCGACAGGTGGCAGCGACCAGATTTGAATCATGCCGTGGTTGAATTCATTGCGCCACAGGAGTACATGGTCAGACCGCCGCAGCCGCTGGTCTATCTCTTCCTGATCGACGTCAGCTATGCCGCAGTAACGAGTGGTCTCCTCGCAACAACAGCCCGGTGCATCCGAGAATCGATTGACCGAATCCCGAATGCTGATCGGAGGACGAGACTGGGCTTCATTGCTGTCGACTCAAGTCTCCATTTCTTCAACATCCCCCGAGACGGCACCGAGGGCGCCGACACAAAGATGCTGGTTGTGTCGGACCTTGATGAGGCATTTTTGCCAACACCACAAGACTTGCTGGTCACACTCGTTGAATGCCGAGAGAACATTGAGAGCTTCCTCGATAAAATGCAAGAGATGTTCCAGAACACACAAAATGGTGCCTCGGCCATGGGCTCTGCACTGAGAGCTGGTCATAAACTGATTGGTCCTGTGGGAGGTAAGATGACAGTTGTCACTGCTTCCCTACCAAACATCGGTCATGGCAAGCTCGAGATGAGAGAAGACAAGAAACTTCTTGGGACATCCAAGGAGAGCTCTCTCCTTACTACTGCCAACAGCTTCTACAAAAGCTTTGCAGTCGAATGCTCAAAACAACAGGTCTCGGTGGACATGTTCCTCTTCTCCTCCCAATACCAGGATGTTGCCTCACTCAGCAATCTTCCGCGCTACACTGGTGGTCAAACGTACTTCTATCCGGGATGGAACGCTGCCCGTGAAGATGATGCTATGAAATTCGCCAAAGAGTTTTCAGACTATCTCTCAAGCGAGATCGGTCTGGAAGCTGTCCTGCGTGTGCGTGCCACGACTGGTCTACGCATGAACACCTTCTATGGTAATTTCTTCAATCGCTCTTCCGACTTGTGCGCATTCCCCGCATTCCCACGCGACCAGTGCTACGTGGTTGAAGTCGCCATCGACGAGACGATCACTAAGCCTGTCGTTTGTATGCAAACTGCTGTGCTACACACCACTTGCAACGGCGAGCGGCGCATTCGTGTCATGACTCTCGCTTTGCCCACCACTCAGTCTTTGTCCGATGTCTATGCCTCAGCTGATCAGCAAGCCATTACGACGTACTACTCCCACCGAGCAGTCGAACGCACGCTCAACTCTGGTTTAGAATCCGCCCGAGATCTCCTCCAGAATAAGCTTGTCGAGCTTCTTAGCACATACAAGAAAGAGCTTGCTGGAGGTTCAATGGGCGGTGCTTCAGGTCTGCAATTTCCTGCCAACATGCGCGCTCTACCTGTTCTGTTCCTCGGTCTCATGAAGAACCTTGGTCTGCGCAAGTCCAGTCAGATCCCGTCTGACATGCGGTCTGCCGCGCTTTGCCTTCTTTCAACACTTCCCTTGCCTTTGCTCGTTCAGTATATCTATCCAAAGATGTTTTCTCTGCACGACATGCCAGACGACGCCGGCTCACCTGATCCAAAGACTGGCGAAGTTATGCTTCCACCACCGGTCAACTTGTCATCCGAGAAGCTTGTCTCTTTTGGTTTGTATCTCATCGACGATGGCCAGACACAATTCTTGTGGGTAGGACGAGATGCCGTCCCTCAGTTACTGATGGATGTCTTTGGGGTGCCGGATAAGTCACAGTTGAAGGTTGGCAAGCAGCGCTTGGCTGAGCTAGATAACGACTTCAGCGAGAGAGTAAGAGCAGTTATTGCGAAGTCGAGAGATCATAGAGCAAAGGGTGTTGGAAGTATTGTTGTGCCGCATTTGTATGTGGTGAAGGAGGATGGTGAGCCGGGTCTGAAGTTGTGGGCTCAGACCATGCTTGTGGAGGACAGAGCCGATCAGGGAATGTCTATGCAACAGTTTTATGGTATGCTACGCGAGAAGGTCAGTTCGTAGGATGACTTTGTGGATATTACTGGAATCAAGTCAACATGGTGAAGGCTCAGAGAATGGCATTTCGCAGCGCCCGTCTGCACATAAATTGCCACTCGCCAAGTTGAGCTCGCAAGGCGGATCGAGGCTAGCAGGCGTCGATCAACAGCCGCTAGTATCCTTCGCCGAACGGCCAACTTTAAGGGAGCTCGCATGGGTATGGTGTGCAGGTGAAGCGAGCGTTAGTTGATACACGATAGAAAGCTTGGAGGTAGCCAAATGTAGGATGATACGTGTCACTGAGGGATGTAGACACCTTCAACTACTTGAGTACGAGAAGGGATGAGATAAACGATTGTTGAGCGAAGATAGAGAACGACGAAAATTTGAGTCCTTGAGACGGTTTGCGACATTCTACAAATCTGTTCCGTAACAGCAACTATCCCTTGCTGTGTTGAGGAAAACCTTTCTGTCTCTCCCATATACAGTCCTTGGGTCTAGTGGCTTGTGACGGGTGGTCGAGGTGCTTGCGACAATTGCTGCCAGATGTCAAATGGACCTTTGGAGACCTCCTGAGATGTGTCATCCGCCATTGAGACCGCAAATTGGACGAGGAAATATTCCTTCGGCTTTTGTCACACAAGTGCATCTCAATAGATCTCCTGAACTGGTTCGCAGATTTCTGGAACAATAACTCAGGTGAGCTTAATGCCTACTCCTGCGACTTACTGCTACTTTGATATTACTCATCTAAACGATATATCCTCACTTCCATCAGCTAGGCGGAACAACTATAGCAGGCAAAAGTTCATTTCTAGTTCGGGAAAAAGGTTAATAGCTGATACTGCCACTAATGAGCCAACAAGCTTGATTTGGGAGTGGCCAAAATTTTGACGTGATCGTCCTTCTTGGTGACAAGCTCATCGAAACCTTTGACCGCAAGGTCATCGAGGCTTATCCTCGAGGTGATCATCTTCTCTGCACCTTCGAATTTGCCTAGCAAAGTAAGCGCCACGCTGGTAATATGCGGTAATGAATACTGACCAGCAACAAAATCCTCAACGACATCTCGGAAATCTTTGTCGTTGTACGCCATTGATGTCCGAAGCACGATCTCCTTCATCATAAAGAACTGGAGTGGGATCACCATCTACCACTGTCAGTTATGAGTACAATGGCATGGTGAATTGGACCTACCGGCTGCTCCCATCCTGCCACGTTGACGTACGTGCCCTTGATTCTCAGTGCGTCCATTCCATTCTTTAGACCTGCAGGAATGCCAGCACAATCGAAGACCAAATCAACACCAGCACCGTTAGTCTTTGCCCTGCACTCCTCAGCAACATTCGTAATCAAAGGATTGAAAACTTCATCAGCAAATTCCCTTGTCTGCTGCTGCCGCTTCGCTGTAGGTTCTGACACATATAGCTTACCTGCACCCTTGGCCCGGAGATTATGTAGTACACTCAACCCGACGGGGCCACCTCCAACCACAAGAATGTTAAGCTTACTGAAGTCTTCAAACCCAGAATTGTTCAACGCATGCCTCCCAACAGCCAATGGCTCAATCAGTGCAGCATTTTCAAGCTTGACGCTCTCTGGCAACAGATAGCACATCCGACTCTGCACAGCACACTTTTCAGCAAAGCCAGCACCACCTCCGCCTCCGCCATTGAGCCCAAGAAAGCCCCATTTCGAGCATACGTTGTCGTCGCCTCGGAGACATACTTCACATTTCTGACAGTTCAGTCTGGGATCGACCATGACGGCATCGCCGACCTTCCAGCCATTTTCGCCCGCTTCTGCCGAGACTTGAGATATCCTTCCACAGAATTCGTGGCCAAGTGTGACGGGTATGTGCTCGCCGGTCAAACTGTGGGGTCTTTCAGGTGGGTTAATGACTAGAGGTCCGACAAGGTACTCATGTAAGTCTGAGCCGCAGATACCGCCCCATTCAATGTCGACTATGACTTGGTTGGGACCTAGGCTGGGTGCTGGAATTTCCTCAACCCGGATATCGCCTTTATTGTAGAAGCGTGCTGCTCTCATATTGACAAGAGGTCCGAGAAGAGATAATGCTTTCTCTACCAAATGTAGTTATTGAGTGCTTTCGAGGACCATCGGTTATGACTTTCCGCCGTCGTCTCTTAGAAAGTATTCATACTAGGAATAGGCTTGAGTTTGATGCACGGGGTTCTCGCAAACCTACCGAGGCACAAACCTCGATGGATCTTTTTACCTCTGTACTTCGTGCGGGGTGTCACTGTTGAAATGATGCCCATTAAGTTAGAACATTCTATTGTTGCTAACCTTGTACCGTAAGTTGGACATGACAAACCGTAGTCGTCCCCTGCTTCCCACTCCTGCGGAGGAGAACTTTGATTTAGACGGGAGGAGTCATCTTGGATTATGGATGGAAACACGGCTCCGACACGGTTTCAAGTGCGGGTGCCACATCTCAAGTAAGACTTGGTACCCTGAATGTTATGTGAGTAACCAGGCAATGTTTAACTGAATAGCCATGATCGAGTTGTTAAGAAGTGCAATAGACGTAGACTTGACTTTTGGTGGAAGGGCAACTCCGATGTACGAGCGCACATATCCGGGGCTCGGTCGCGCCTGCCGACTTTTCGAAGACACGGAAGATTCTGAGCGAAGTGCAAACTCGGGGGCACACACACCCACCACTCGATATTCTGGTAAATGCTATTATGATGCATACTGTAGGTTGATCAATCCAGTAACCGTTATGTGCTCCATAAACTGGGATCAAATAAAATTCAGTTGTCACTCTCACGCTGGAGCGCCTCAAAGTCGAAGAAACCAAATTCGTCCTGCTGTGGTGAGTCCAGCTGCATTTGCTCGTTTTCCCGAATTTCTGGATGTGCTTCTTTTGAGTTTTCTGCTTCTCATTGACGACACTATTGGAGCTTGAGCGACTCGTTGTGTCTTATTGCTTCTAAATATTTCACGGCCCACTCGCGCCTAGAAGACCGGTCAAGATTCCGCCACCTGTCGTTGATTTCCTGTTCGATGTTCTCAGCAATGTATTCCTCAGATTCCAGGAGACTAGCCATATGGGTGTGGAAAAGCTCGAAGCTGCTGGAGACCCTCACGAGTTTGGCGACATTGTTTGTGCAGTGGGCACACTCTCGAGACTTTTGGTGGTCCTGAAAATTCAACTCAAGAAGCATGTGCTGGCATGTGCACTTCTGTAAAGGTATCTCAAACGTATTTTGAGCGCCAACTGTCTCGGAAGTCTCAGATATTTGAATTTGCTTCTCATTACTTGACTTCCAAGCCAACCATGTTTGCTCAGCGAGATACCAACCACTCCTCCACGATCCTTTGTCTTTGTTGTCTAATTCCAGTAGCTTACTTGTGATCACAGGGATGTCATAGCTGTTGATTAGACCAATGTCGGACAATACGTAAACCATCCACCATCGGAAGCATGATCTTATGCGCTCTGGGACCTCGAAGAAGCGATTTAACAATCCAAGAAACCCGTCGTATGGCATGTAATTAGCTGCTCGCTCCAGGGAATGCTGTTCGTCGGATGTGAAGCAGGTTAATCGCTGATGGAAGAATTGGTATAGCTGGTACCGTATCGACATTACAGCTGCGTCCCATTCTTGCCATGTACGCTGCGGAAATTCTGTATCGTGTGGTGGGTACAAGTTGCTGCAGCCGTACGACAGAGGAAGTAAAAAGTCACCTGGCTCATATTTCATGCTTTTCCTGACGACGACCCCCAGTACGTTTTTCCAAACGAGGCACCATACTGTTGTGACTTTCTCTTCTTCTGATGCTTGAGACAACTCATCTGACCAGAGAGAAAAACTTGAAATTCCGGTGGAATGATCTCCATTGTTGGCGCTAGGGATGAGTAAGACAGGTTGGTGGTAAACTTCGTACCCGGTTCCCTGTACCAGCCGCAGCCATAACTCATCAGCTCCTTGAAGCACATCCTGTAAAATTTTGGCTTTGGTTCGAGGACTAGCATTCGTCCAGTCTATTGATGCATATAATATTGCAATCTTCCCTGAATCCGACTCGTTCATATCTGTCACCACTTTATTGGCTAAACGGCGCCAGCCCTTGGCTTTTGTAGCCGGTACTTTTCGAGATACAAGAAGCTCTAGACAAGTAAGCAGATATGCTTTCAAAGGTGCAATAGCATCTGATCTCAGTCGGCTAATCTGTGAAGTTGACCAATGAACAACACTAGCATAGAGAACGGCTATGATATCGAGCTCAGCTGTTGACATGATGGAATAGTCCGTGAACCTGGCGGGTCTGCTCATCAACTTGTCCAGCATATTGAGCAGATTCACGCTTGTAAACGCTAGAAGGAGGCGCACTTCAACTTCCTGGCCCAAATGACGAGCCCAAGGGCCATGCCCCGCCTCATCAACTAGTAGGTAGAGTGCCTGGCAAAAGATAGAAACATACACAGTATCGGTGACGACACTATTGAGCACCTTTCGCCGCAAGGCAACGAGTAAGAGCACCATGTCATTAATGCCGCCGCACGTTTCACTAGTAAATAGTTTTCGGTGACCGATCATATCCTCTAAGATCGATCAGACGACTGGCTCCAGCTAGACCAGGAGCAGAATCTTACCAGTAGCAAATACGGAATCAAACGGGTTGAACTTTGAAGGATGATCGCGCAGACTGGTTCGGAAGTCGAGGTCTGTTCTTCCCTTGATCCACTCAACCATTCTCAGGCAGGAAACGCCAGGCGAACACTGCAGAGTTAGTCACGATACTTACTTGCCAACATGGCGTCTTACCTGTCGCTTCAGAACCCTGCAGAGAAGGCATGCGCCTTCCTTCCGTACCTCCCTCAAGTTTTGAATTTGGGCTGCACTCTTGGGTTGCATAGTCCTAGCTTTCTTTTTCGTGGCTCTGAAACTGTGAAAGCCCTCTGACGCTTTCGCCGTCCGTTTTCGGTCACTATGGTGGCTTTCAATTGCCCTTGTAGCTTCCCGCAATGCATCATTGATGCTCGCACTGGCAGAAGTTGTATTCGCCACAGTTGTGGTGGTGCTTAGTGGTCGCGGACCTGGTGCTAGCCGTCTGTGGTTTTTTGACACCACTCCTGGAGGGTCGGACCGTCCCACACCCGGGTCGGGGAGTCCTAGATTGTGGCGTGTGGCAAAGGGATCAGCGCCACGAAGGGTTTGCTTCGGCCCCACAGTTTCTGTAGAATTGCTGTGTGTTTGCTCGTGTAACAGTCAACAAGGGTGGGAAAGGAAATGTACCAGGTAGTAACTCACATTTAACGCCTCACCCTCCAGTACGCTAGTCACTGCCATAAATTCACTCCACATCTGCATGTCATCCATTGCTATGTTGGCCTCTGTGGGCGAAGCATAAACAAATTTCATGCTTTCAAAGCTGCTTTGTCCTCCACCTCCAATCAGAGGAGATTCTGTCCATCCAGAAGTGTCACAGAGGCTGGCGTCTTGATGCGTCTCAGTTGCTTCGATGGCTTCCATCCAATTCTGGTCGATTTCGGCATTACGAATACAACCTGGAGACGGTTCGAGTAGCAAGGCGCTTGAAGTCGAGTCCCACGTACTGAAGTCCTCGGCTTCAACCCCTATGAGTGGTGTTGTCCAGTCAAAGACATCGTCGAAAGCGGTTGTGTATGAATCGTTAGCGCCAGTGTCAGCCATGATCGTGGTTCAAGCTATGGTTGAAGTGGAAAAATAGAAGAAACTTAATACAACAGAGGTCATTAACAGTCTAAGAATGTGAGAAAACCTCCTTCTTATGGAGGTCAGGCTAGGGGCGGGCCACCGCCAAGCCCAAAGCAACTATTCCCAAAATGGCAGCTCGGTGTTGTTTTGTGGCCAATCAAATTGACATACTGAGCTAACCCCATTCTGGTGATCCCGGCAAGGTGGTGTCCAATAAGTAAAAGATAGCATCACTAGTTCCAGATGCAGCAGAAGCATATCAGGTCTCTCTTCTTCTTCAATCATGGTTGACCTCGAGTCAATGCAACAGCAGCCTCTCTTCAAGTTTGACAAGCAGATCTCAAAGTTTAAGTCCCACTCGCAGCTTTAGTCTTTACCAATATGTCAGAACCCCACGCATGGGAACGTGGAGAGGTTTTATCTTTACTCCAGCTTATTGCCACGATACTCATGCTTCCTATGAAGCTGTTCTTTATGCACAAATATGTGTTGATTCGTGGTAAGCCACATATGTCTGAAATCTGTTACAAGATCATAACCTTGAAGCAAGCAGTGGTTCCGATACATGATACAAGCCTGAGGCTTGCAGCACCAATAGTCAAGGAAATCATTCATTGTGATGTGGGGTTACAACCAGTGGATGAGGATGAGGGTGGTCTGACAGGAATGGAAGCTGAAGCTGCAGAATTGGAGACAGGTCTCGCTGGTGTTGGAGGCCAATTTTGAGATGAAGACGAAACACGACAAAGACGGAGATGTTCAACTGATCAGGACAATACCGTCAGTCAATTTTGCTTCTCATGCTGGATCGGATATCGGTGAGGAAAACGATACGCGAACTTGAACAGCGAACAAACCTCTCTCAACACCTTACGAACGATGGTCTATGACCAGCAGAGCCAGGATAAGGTGGAAGAGCGGTAGCGAAGGCTGTTTTGTAACCACTTTTGATAAGTTCTAATAGTAATTCATAGCGCGAAAGACAGGTATTACACCAAATTTCTAAAAAGCATCGTAGTAAGCCTGATCGGTAATAAGATATATTCATTTATCCCAAGTAGAAGTAGTAGAAATTAGGCTTAACGATTAAGTTCTAGAGAGTAAACAAGGACTTTCAGCCATTAACACGTCTTGTTGTAAATAATAGATGGACGTCGTTGAGCCAATAACCACAGATACAGTGGGAGGAGTGAACAGGTTACACTAGTAGGTTTAGTACTTCTACTTTAACCTTCAGCACTATACTACTCTGCCAATCTAAGCACAACACTTATTTCCAAGTCCATTGAAGAAGGCTGGTATAGAAATTCTTTGAGCATTCATCCAGCTACCAGAGCGCATATTTCAAGATGACTGTATTTCACTATTGGAAGTTATCACCATCTTGTATGTTGTACTTACCATAATCACCTTCACTCTGTGGTGGCAAAAGCCAAAGGATGTAGAGGAATCATGTCACGTCGACATTGACTTTGATGCACATGAAGAGCCAGAGAATGTACCCTGATAGTGGACTTTGGCGAGCCGAGGCACACATCGATATTCACTGCATACGTTAGCTCCACCTGACTTACAACTGTCCAGTCTGCTGCTTGGAACCACCGTTTCGTGATACCAGTCGCTTCCATTACTATCATCACTGCCATACTGGGGAACATGTCTTCCAAGTTACTGGAGATAAGGATTATCTTCGGGTTCTATGCAGCCGCCAGGATCTTTCTACTGGTAGATAATTTTGCTACATTTCGTGCATCTCCAGCAAGTATCTACACAATTTAATCAACACTATTCTTTGTATATAGGGAATAAGACTAAGGGAAACGACTAGTACGTTCCTTGATCAAAGAGACGAGAACTCGAAAAGAGCCCAGCAAGCCTACCCATATCAGCAAACCTCGGTTTACACTCCAAGTGTTTGATTTCAGAAAGCTTTCACTACCAAAGTCAATCAACCAAGATAGCGATCAGATTTCCGTGTTAACATCTTCTTAGCAATTACAACGCAGACTCGTGGTAATACAGCCACATGACGGTAATAAGAGCGAGTTTAGGTGGGTTCGACTATGAGTTTCCCATTCCTCATGCTTAGCTTCCACGACAAACACACGTAGCAGTAATGAACATCATGAATCAAGTGGTTGCCTTCACTCGTTAACTCAAGCCGCACGCAGCTTTGAACATGTTCGTTGTGTTTTTTCTCAAAGTGGAGACTCAAAGCCGTACGCAAGCGAGGCGAGAGGTATTATAGTGACTGTATCCAAAGTTCTTCATTTACCAAGCAAGCTGACACAGTGATGTATTGATGCGTACCTCCCTATCTCAATACAGCGTCGTCGTTGTTCCCCGCATCATGACGCACAAACCTTCTCCCGAAGATTCGACCAAGGTAATCGAAGCGCTGCTCTGGGTCCTTGAATCTCGGTGGAGGAATCTGTTCAAGTTGCTTCAACGCTGCCCTTCTCTCGCTCTCTACCAGATTACCCGGAAATAGACTAGATAAAATCATCGAGGGGACAGATGTAATTAATCCCAGAGGTGAGATGTCAGTCAATGTTGCTAGGGGTTGGAACCAGGGAGAGGCCATAAACCTGCTGATCATTCCTTTAGGCTCTCTTCGAATATTCAGATGTATCCGCACCAATTGCAGGTATTCCCAATGCTCACCACGCAACGAAGGGTCTGGCAGTATCTCAAAAAGGCTTCGTAGAACATGCTCGACCTCTTTATAGATGGTCTCCGGGTCGATGTCTTGCTGTAGTTTTACTAAATGCGGAAGGGCGAGACTTGGTCTAGACAAGATGAGGTCCAGACAAGCAAGTTTTGCTTCTAGACTGCAAAGGAGAGGCTCAGCGTTGCTTTCTGCATCAAGTATATCAGACTGGCTTTCATCGATGTAGTTTGTTTCGCTTGCAAGCCTGTCGTACATCTGCACGATAGACTGATAATCTTTATCCTTGAACTCCACCTTGATGACAAGTCCACAAATGAAGGAGAATACCCGTGTTGCTTCCCAATGAAATTCATCTCTCATTAAGGAATCGAAAGCCGAGACAGCTTTCTCTATCGGATGCTCATAGGCGTCTTGAGATATTGTGTACTTCCGAAGATGTTCAGCATGAACTGAAGCAGACAACTTCATAAGTTCTGAATGTATCTTCATCTCATTGTCAGCACCATCCGGAAGATATTTTGCCCTATTCGACTTGACATACTTGTGCGGGCGCCGCAAATTTTTGGAGTGCCCAAGGCTCATCGCTTGCCGGTAGATCAATGGGGACCTGGTGCACCACCGCTTCAACAGCAGACACCAAATCTCCTTCATATGGACCTTCAAAATTGATTTTATGAGCATGGATATGATGTAAGAGCTTTGTCAGCCGCTGTACATCTAGCGTCTCTACCAGAAAATCAGCGAGCTCAGCAAAGACGGGGAAGTGGTTAACGTGGTTCCAAAGTGCTCCATCTGCAATGACTCTCGCTTCATCAACAAGCCCAAGGCGTGAATAGAGAATTAGTTCTTCTATTTCAGCTCTAATGTCTTCCTCAAGCTCAAGCTTGAGCGCGAGAGGTCCATCGTCGTTGAATAGAGCTTCACCTGTGCGCGTCAAGCTGCTGCTTTCTTCCAATAGGGTGTGGACTATAACAAATCCACCCACAATGTGCAACGACTGCGACTTAAAACAATCCGAGCACGAGTAGGCGAGCTGAGATTATTCAACGAAGATGTCTGTGACTTCTGCCTGGTGAACGGCATAAGAGAAAGGCTGACTGCGAGGCTGACTTTGGTCAAATGCGGGCAAGGATTTGGTAAAAGACCAATCATGCAAGACTTGGGCACAAGAATCAACAATCAATACATAAGATGCTGAAAAGGCTGTTACGGAAGTTTCCTGACACGATCGAGACATTGGTCCTCCTGACCGAGCGACAAGTTTCCTACATGATCCCAGTCAGGCTGAAGTTGTGGGTAGGGGTGATCACATCGACATTGCCGGCGTGGAAACTGAGAAGGTTAAGGTTTACTGCTGGCCGAGGACTGAAGGTGACGGAAGAAAATGGGGCAAACTTGACGGCAAGAATGCTGCGGTCCTTCCGTTCCGCATGATGGCTCAAGCTATGGAACCTTGGAAAGTCACCAAGTTCGAAACTACCATCTCTGTTGCTGCTTCTAACGACCATCGAACGGTTTTTAATGCTGTAGATGATACATATAGCCCACACACCCCTGACATGGTGCCGGATATATATCTTCGTGACCGCCCTTGGCCAAGCATGGTCGAGGGCAGCAGTTACCTGCTTAACACCAGAAGATCTTGGACGTTCCGAGGAAGTCCCATCATCGATGAGGTTACCAGAAGGACGACAGGCGCCCAGTGGACTTGGAATGTCAGGCGCTATAGACCACGAGAGCTCCATGGTACCATAGTAATATGCCATCCGGGACAAGCTTTTATGTTGACCTGCGATATTAAAGGGACTGCGAGCAGATTTCCTCGCAGCTACACTTTCAAGACTGCAAATTCTGGACAACGATGGTGGCAAGTTGTCCCACAGCCTGCAGATGATTCTTTGAACATGAGAGAGATAATGCGTGGCCTCGAGGCTGAATTGAAAGAACTCAATACTGCTGAGCCAAGCCGTAAGTGTTTCTCCCCAATTTATATTGCGATATTGGCTTGCAAGGCGCGCATTGACCTTCGAGCAAATGTGTAGGATATTCGTATGAGGAACCCAGAGATTCAAGCAGAAACGACAACGAATCATCCAGCGCTGCATGCAATACAGCTCAATCTACGGAAGGACAATGCTCGGACGAGATTGTTTTGCCATCTCGAAATTACGGAACGACTAACGTGCATGACTCTGACTTTGTGCACATGGGTGACATTATCCATAATTACAACCACACTGTTTTATGTCGACATTCTCTGATACACGAGGCCAATTAACACTACGTTGCAGAAAGAGCACCACGGTCTCGTTCTTATGGCAACGCAAAGAGCAGGCTTTCACACCTTGTCTCCGAAGCAGCAGCTTATTTAGCACCAATCGTGAACCGACCACTTTGGTCCATCACTTGGTGCTTAGAGAGATGAGAGTGCTAGGGACTATCGCCAGCCACCACTAAACGAGTTGCACCAAACACGTTTCTTTGAGTTGGGTAGCACAGCCTCCATAACTTCATAACACAATCAATGTTACTAGTATATCCTTTAAATAATAAATTGCTAGTTGGATCTATAGTCAAAGATTTGACGAATATCATAGCTCTTACTACAAAGCAGTGAACCGTCCATAAGCACCTAGCTTCACTGTAGGCCATTGCTTAGTCG